>WOXC01001124.1:0-196060 GCA_011680675.1 Gymnobelideus leadbeateri
ATCAAGATGCTGTTAAACAGATCCAAACAAATGAAAGAATAGAAAGCAATGTGAAATATCTCATGGGAAAAACCACTGACCTGGAAAATAGATCCAGAAGAGATAATTTAAAAATTATTGGACTACCTGAAAGCCATGATCAAAGAAACAACCTAGAAATCACCCTTCAAGAAATTCTCAAGGAAAATTGCCCTGATGTTTTAGACCCAGAGGGCAAAATAGAGGTTGAAAGAATCCACTGATCACCTCCTGAAAAAGATCCCAAAAAGAAAACTCTCAGGAATATTATAGCCAGGTTCAGAATCCCCAGATCAAGGAGAAAATACTACAAGCAGCCAGGAAGAAACAATTTCAATATTGTGGAAACACAATCAGAATAGCCCAGGACCTGGCAGCTTCTACACTGAGGGATCGAAGGGCATGGAATATGATATTCCAGAGGGCAAAAGAACTGGGAATGAACCCAAGGGTCACCTACCCAGCAGAACTGAGTATTTTGTTTCAGGGGAAAATATGGTCATTCAGTGGAATAGAGGACTTTCAAGCATTCTTCAGGAAAAAACCAGAATTGAATAGAAAATTTGACATCCAGACACAAGAAGGAAGAGATGCCTGAGAAGGTAATCAGGGAAAAGAAATCAAAAGGAACTTATCAAAGTTGAACTATTTACATTCCTATATGGAAAAGCAATAACTGTGACTGATGATATCTTTCTCACTATGAAAATAATGGAAGAAGGGTGTGTGATCATATGAATACATATGTGAATGTGTGTGTATATGGTTACAGTTATATATGGATAGAGGGCATAGGTTGAATTTGTTGGGAAAGGAGAATACTCAAGGGATGAAATTATGAGGTGAGAGAGGAAAGTGGCAAGAGGAGATGGGGAGAGACAGGGTAGGATAAACTATCTCATGTAGAAGAAGCAAGGGGAAATGGCTGCAAGGGAGGGGAAGAATAGGAAGGCAAAAAGGCAAAACCACATTCTCATTGAATTTGGTTCAGGGAGAGAATGACATACATACTAAATGGGATATCTCAACCTGCAGCAGAATAGGGGGAAGGGGGATGAGAGGAGGGATGATGGATGGGAGGGCATCCTTGGGGTGAGGGGAGGTTGGAAGTACCCACTATAGAAGAGGGACAGGATCATGTAGGGAATGGACCAAGTGGGGAGTGGGATGAGTGGGAGGGAATTATAAGCAGCCTTGTACAATATATCTACTATGATAATGTTTTGCATAGCTAGACATGTACAACATATACTGAATTACTTATCTCCCCAGAGGAAATGGGTGACAAGGGAGGAAGGAAATGGATCTGAAATTCGAGGTCTTAACATTAAATGTTTCAAATATATATAAATACTATTATTAATACTCTTTTGCTTATAATTGGGAGATAAGATGTGCAGGCATTGGGACACAAAGATTCACCTTCCTCTAATGGAAAAGTAGAAGGGGGTATGGGAGAAGGTATGGGAGAGAGCAGATTGGAGGAAGCGATATCTTGTGGGACTGCTATTCTGGGAGGTTGGGTAGGGGAATAACGGGGGGAAAATGATTGTTGGGAAGGGAGGAATGAATGATGTAAGATCTGGCAGAAATGAATGATGTAAAACAGAAGTTAATAAAGCATTTGTTTAATAATTCTAAAAAAAAAAAAGTTCAGGTCTCTAAATACTTGTACAGGTCCTACCAAGGTTGGGTGGGAGGTCCCCAGCTACTGGAAAGTTGTTAGATTCTGAGGGGAGGGAGATTCTGCTGTTGCAACAAGGACTGATTAACATTAACACAACAGAACAAAGGGAAGGGAGGTGTAGTTGTGTTTTATGTGAAGATTTTACTTTGGATAGGTGGGCCATCAAGTTCATTGGGAGAACTGGGCTTCTCAATGTATTGTGAAATAAAACTTTTTTTTTTCTTCAAAAAAAAAAAAGCTACTTTGAAAACCACCTCTTCTAGCCCCTGTCTTCCAAATTTGGGCAGTTTTAGAAACTCAATTCCCTTTGTAAACAATGTAGTCTGATAACGTGTATCATATAGAATGTGCTTAAAGTTAAAATCATGTATTAAACATGTGATGAGAAAAGGTGCGGGTTTTAAAGGGAATTTGTGGGGGTCTTAATCCTTCAGAATCATGGTGCTTCTGACACTCGGTCACACAAGTACTCAAACACAGTTAGGTGATGTAAAACCCAAGTAAATGATTAATGCAGGTGAAGCGGGGAGAGTAAGCTCTCCTTCAATATTTTGGTGGTAAAGTGATGAATGTGCAATTATCCTCAAGCCACTACAAGCCACTACACTTAGTTAATGCCTTAGTTCAGGAGACACGGTCTAGTGCTTTGTAATATACCGAAATGTGTAGTGCTGTCACTGCACAGTGAGCAATAGCTCACTGAAAATGGGGAAAACAATGATCCCCTTGAGTGGGGAAAAGTACCCTTTGGAAATCGTGTCCAAACCTTGGGCTCACCAGAGCTCCCTGCTACTTTGAAAGTAATTCATTCCCTCTTCCCTTCTCAGAATATCATTAACTCACTGCCTGGCCAGAGGGATGGAACCCACCCTCCCTTGCCTGGGAACCTTTTCTGTTCCCGTTATCTGGCCTTATGGGAGTGCTCTGAGTCCTTCACCCTCCGGCATGCAGCTTTACTGGGCCCTAGAGGGAAGCAATAGTTGTCACTGAGGAAATTGATTCAGGAATTGTTCTTCAGTTTTAGAAATCACTATTTCAATCAAACACATGTAGCCATTGATGACAGCACACATTTATTAAGTGCTTACTGAATGTACAAGGCACTGTGCTAAGCCCTGGTGAGTGAAATTAAATGTCTTTATTTCAGCTGGACTGATTACATACAGACAATTTGGGTTGGTTAGTTTTGTGAATGGGTCTCCCTATCTCACCTGGGTGAGCAGTGCAGAGCCCTCTAAAAAGCCCACTCCTACTTCTAATCAGCTTTTCCAAACTGTGCCTTTTCCTGAACTGGTCAGAGAGACTCCACTGGCCAGTTTTTTAAACATTTGATCTAGTACAACTTCTTCCCATTTCTGTCTTCCTTACCTCCTTGGATGGGAGCCCACCTTTGCTCCTTTATGATTCTCCCTGTCTTCTGATTTCAAATGCCTTATAGCATGCACTTGACAGACCCTGTTGTTTAGGTAATTTGGGGTCAACCTGGTAAGAAGACCCTTCTATACATACCAACTACTCTCTGACAACGTCTACATCTGTGTCCTGTGCTGTGGCTAAGCAACAACAAATGGTCACTCCCAAGCATCCAACACTCCCATCCCATATTTCAAGGTTGATTCTCTTTATCACAGGAGACAAAGCATTTAAGAGCTGGAAGGGAACTTTGATGTCATCGGATGAGAGAGAGATTTTGCTGAAAGAGACCCCAGAGGACATCTAGTCCAAGCCTCTACTTTTATAGATGAAGAACACTAAGACCCAGAGAGGGGAGGTGATTTACCTCAATTTATACAAAGTCTTAGGTGGCAGTTAATTTTACCCCATCATTCCAGTAGTGGCTGAAAATGTGGATTAAATATAGAATGTGTTTAAAGTTAAAAATGTAATGCCCTTTCCTCTTGGTTCCCTCCTCTTTCCCCTAGATCCTCTCATTCTAAACCCAGAGTTCTTTCGACTGCACAACAACTCCCTTTCATTTCTGGAAGAGGCAACTTGAGCCTAGCAAGCTACAGCGATTGGGCCAAGGACACAGAGATAAGTGCCCAAGTGGGAATTCAAGGCCAGCCTTGAGGCCTCCAGCTCCAGTTTTCAAAGCAAGATGACGTCATAGATTCAAAGATGGAAAAGGATCTTGGGGAGCCATTCGGTCCAACTCCCTCATTTTATAGAAAAGGAAACTAAGACCTGTGGAGACCAAGTGACTTATCCAGGGCCACACTGATAGCAAGTGTCAAAGGTAAGGTTTCAATCCCAGTCCCCTGCCAGGGCTCTTTCCAGTTCATCACATTACTCACATTGCTCGAATTTGGATTTATGATGAAAATGCAGTTGTACTCCATTCAAATTCATTTTGGTCTTGGTCAGATCCAAGCACACTGAAAATACATAAAGAATTGGAGGCAGGGGTGGCTAGGTGGCGCAGTGAATAGAGCACCAGCCCTGGAGTCAGGAGGACCTGAGTTCAAATTCAGCCTCAGACACTTGACACACTTACTAGCCCTGTTACTTTGGGCAAGTCACTTAACCCCAATTGCCCTCCAAAAAAGCAAAAAAAAAAAAAAAGAATTGGATGCAGTTATTATAGGCCATTTTTGATATTTTGGCTTGGGGTACCAGGATTTAAACTTATACCACTGCCCCTTATGAAGAAGAAAAGCCCTTTCAGTAATCACATGATAGTGCTTACACATCTGGAAAATGAAAAACTCAGATTGGAAATGAAGCCAGGACCTCCTGAATGGCACCCAGAACACTCACCACCAACCATCCTATTTATTCTATCCCAAGTGGCATTTGCTTCCTGTTTTTTGGTTACATTTGGGAACTAGCAGCATGCTCTGTGTTCTGGGGGTCTTAGCAAGGATGTTGCTATCTGAGGCAACGGGCCCAGGTCAATCTGCAATGCTTCCCCTCCTTTTTGCACCAGACTAAAGAGTGGGGTGGGGGTAGTGGTAAGGGATTTAACTCAACAAATATTTATTCTATACCTACGGGGTTAAAAAGCACTGAGCTACTGAGTTTATATAAAAACTGCAATCCTTACTCCCCCCCAATCTTATAAACCAATCAAAGAGATAAAACATATAGAAAATAACAATCATACAAAATAATATATGGTGATATAAGACAGCTTCAAACAAAGTACTATGTGAGGTCTGAGTAGTGAAAGGTCTTTACTGACTGGTAGGTAAGGGAACACTTCATGGAGGGGGCATCATTTGAGGCAGGCTTAAAAGGATGGGTAGATTTCAACAACTTAAGTGGAGAGGAGGCAGTGAAGGGGGGCATTCCAGGCACAGAGAAGAGTATAAACAAAGAAAGACCAGAAAGCATGGCTTAATTTGCCCAGGGTGTATAGTATGCAGAGTAAAATTATATGCTATGATGCTTAAAAGGTAGTGTGGTGCCAGATTGGGGCAGGGGGGAAGGTGGCACTTTGGATAACAGGTTGGGAAGTACAAACTATAGTCAGGAGGCTTTAGGGAAACAATCCATCCATAAAGAAAAATAATCTGGCAGGGCCATGAAGACTGGATTGGAGGCAGGGGAGAGCACAGAGGTAGAGCTATAAGAGTCCTGGAGGCAAATAATGAGGACCTGTACGAAGGTGGTGGCAATGAGAAGAGCAGAAAAAAGCATGCATGCAATTTGGATTCATAGGCTCCGAGTTCAAGTACATGTTCTACTACTTATTAGCTATGTGACCTTGGGCAAGTCATTTCCCTGCTTTGGGCTGCAGCTTCCTTCCCTATAAAATAAAGTCATCAGAGTCAATGATGTCTAAGATCTCTTCAACTCCGAATCCTATACACAGAAATTACAGAGGTAGCATCAAAAACACTTGGTAACTAACTGAATATGTCAAGTGAAGGTTCAGACTCAAAGGTAAAGATAAAACCAAAGTTCAATACTGGAGACTAAGTGAATGGTGGTGCACCTGAGAATCATTATGAAGTCTGAAGTATCACATTTTGAGGGAAAGAGAATAAACTCAATTTGGGAAATACTAAGCTCTAAGTTCCAGCAGGACATCTTGGTAAAGATGATTTGTAGACATTTGGAAATGTAGGTCAGAAGCCAAGGAGACAAGTCAAGCCTGGAGAAATAGATTTGGAAGTCAGCAGTACAGAGAGGCTTGTTAAAATCCTGGGAGTGAATGAAATTGCAAAGGGTAAGAATATAAAGAAAGAAGGGAGCTGAGGACTAAACCTTGGAACACCCTCAGTTTTAAAGGTTTGAGAAAAATAAGAGGACTCACTAAAAAGAGACAAAAACTGCATTCCCTGAATCTTTCAGGAAATACATCCATACATACAATGGTCATCCATATGTAGCACTGGCTCCAAAGCTCCTCTCCCAACTCCTACTCAGGGAGGAGGGGTTGAAATGTGTCTTCTAATGCGATATAGCTCATGAGCTCCCCCGAGTTGGTTTCCCTTATGATTATCGGGTAATATAAATTAGTAAATCAGATTTAATTAGCTTTAAGAAATAGGCATTTACTAGAGTGGTATAGTAAGAGTAGTTAGTACAAAAAAATTCCTTTAGAAGTCTGTGACATACTCTCTCACAAGTATATAGAAAGTCCAGGAGAAAGTGGACTCAAGCTTAAAGATCACCTGTGGCAAATAGGTAACTCACAATTCCTGGCAGTACTTTTGCTGAAACCCTCAAAATGTTCCTTTAAGGCCTGGGGGAGCTTCCACTGGGTTCCCTGTACAGCCTTGGTTTTGCATCCATTCTGTCCTTGGCTCCTGATGCAGACATTGCTATTAAATTTTTCAGGGATCCTACTAGGATGTCAATGAGGAGATAGTAAGTTCAAAATCCTCCACATGGCTCTGATCAAGGGAGAGGCTGAAGACAAGAAGATGAGACTGAGGCTGAGACGCAAAGCTCTGCTCCTCCATGACCTCCACCCCCACCCACAATTGATTCCTTCTCAGGGGCTCAACTGGAACACTCTATCCCGGCTCTCTATGCAATTAAAAATTGGTTACAACTAACGAGATGGTTTTATACAGATCCCAGAGGGTATGACCAAATCCCTCAGTCAATCTGAACAGACTTCATGTTGCATCTAGGGAAGTCTCCTAATAAATGGATCAGGGGTGGGATAAGTGGAGTGGGATGATTTGAACATCCTTATTCATAAAACATCCATAGCCCATAAACCCAGCCCCAGTCCAACAATACAATAAAGAGAAGCAGAGCAAAAATTAATTTATATCTCCTCCCAGTATGTGTGTAGACTTGCTGCTGTTCCTTAAAAACATTTCTCCAACACTGCAAAAGATTCACAGTTTTACCAGTGTGAGCAACTCTTCTGGTAACACAGATTTTAACCCTACCACACTGTCGTAAATAGTCTTATGAATTGCAATTACTGAAAAAAAAATCATAACCTGATGGTCCACTTCCTATTAATAAGCTTCTTCACAGTTAGTTTAATAATAATAATAACTGACATTTTTACATAATGCTTTAAAGTTTATAATGAGTTTTATGTGCAGAATTTCATTTGAAACTCACACCACCTCTGTGAGATAGTACTATTAGCATTATTATACCCATAAGGAAACAGATAAGGAAACTGAGGCTTACAGAAGTTGAATAACTTGACTTGCCTATGGACACACTGCTGGTAGGTGGGATTTGAACACAGATTTTCCTAAAACTAAGGTCACCTCCATGAAAAGTCACTGGAGAAGAACTTGATTGGTGGTCAAGAACACCAGGGATGCCTAAAGTCATTAATATTTACTAAACATAGTTTGAACCACACATAAATTCTGTCTAAATAGTCTTTTTCTGAGGTTATAAATGAACCAAGCTAGTGATTTCGAAGTAAATTGCACATAAGGCTATTTGTGTAGGCTGTAGGCTGCACAAAGAATTTAAAAGCCACATATTAACGTTATCTGTTGTCTATTGTATTTTTTATTTATTTTGTTAAATATTTCCCCATTACATCTTAATTGGGTTTGGACCAATTAAGGGGCCACAATGCAAGGTGTTTGACACCTGTAATCGAAGGCACTGGTAATTTTCTTGCTAATGGTCTCTTTCTCCATTTTCAACAGGCATTAGCAGTGTTTGCAGCCCTTGTAGCTTTACTCAATAACCCTGGTTCAAAGTTAAGCACTAAAGGAAAAAGGTGGGTATGGGGGGGGGAGGGAGGTGGAAGGTGAATTTTATCATCAGACATTGCCTTAAGACACCTCTTCTATCCCCCAGCTTCTCCCTCCATGCATTCACCCTGCTCCTAGCTTTTACCAACAAGCACAAAATCAGAAAGCCCCAGGCAGTGAGAGACAGTGGAGGGAAGGGATGTGGGGAGCAAGAGAACATCATTCAGCAAGATCGCATTCATGGGCATCAACACGTTTTAACTGGACCCTTAGCCTAGTCCTGCCCTTGCTACTGCACATGACCAGAAAAGTTAGAAATCATGTGAGGCTGTATCTAAGCTTTCCTAAATTTTATTATTATTGTTCTTATGGTCTATTAGCAATAGAGGGAAAGAAAGACAGAAATTGTATAAAGTAAGCAAAATAAGCATCAGGTGATTCAATCTAAAATAAGCCTTTCCATAGATTATCTCTTGTTTACCTGTCAAATATATCCACATTCAAACTGAGGATTTCCTGAAAATACCAGGTGTTGATGGCATTTTCAATCCATCTTCCGGGGTGTTTTGTTAATTCATTTTATGCATAGACAGATGAGTTTTTGGGTCACCTTTAACAACTGCAGCTCCTGTCCAGAACTGATACACAGAACTCCTGGTCCACATCACTTGTCAAAAGACCCTGGCATGCATCTTTTAAAATAAAAACATGTGCACTTAGAGCTGCTAGGTGGAGCAGTGAATAGAGCACCAGCCCTGGAGTCAGAAGGACCTGATTTCAAATCCAACCTGAGACGCTTGACACACTTACTAGGTGTGTGACTTTGGGCAAGTCGCTTAACCCCAATTGCCCTCCAAAAAACAAACAAACAAAAATAAAACATTTGTACTTTCTATCAAAGCATTTTCATGTTATGCCCATGACACTCAATAGAAGGAAAGGCTGTTGTCCATTAGTGATACACTAATGCATTCTATTTCTGCACAGCTATCTGAAAAAAAAAACATAATATGACCCATTCTCCCTGACACTGTTTGAATCTAAATCATAATATTGAAAAATGAACTATAATCTCTGTGAAAGTAAATGCTCTCTTAACACTGAAATGGTAGAGGAATCAAAGCAAACTTGGTATTTTTAGGTGCCAATGTACTTATTCCCAGAAAAATCAGGAATTGCTCTGCCATGACTGAAGACACCTGTCCATACATAGCTTCTGAACCAGAAAATAGTAAACATAAGAGAGAGAATGACCCCTATTCTATTTCTTCTCCTTTCTCCTACTATCATCCCTTTCTCACTTTTCTTTCTTATTCTTTCTATAGGGGAAAATAGCCTTTTGGTGGCCCACTTACATTTTAATAAGCTGGATAAGGAAATTTCTCAGTATAGCAAAAGTATTGATTTTTTGAAAAGGAAAACATTTCTCCATCACCAGGACATTAATGACCAAAATATTCTAACTTACCAGTGGCTTTCAGAACAAAGCTGTGAGCTTACAAAGAGGCTGATAAGGGATGTGTTCATCTTTTGGGGTCCCATTCCATATTAAGCAAACCATCACATCGGTGAAAAAGACACATATCAATACAGCAAAGAATCACCTTTGTTTTCTCTGAGCTGTCAGTGTGGGTGCTCATTCTGGTCTCATTGGTGGAAGCACAGCAGCACTAGACATTGCAAAGCCTACCTATCACACAGATTGTGCTTGTGTAGAAAGTGGAAATGAGACGATCAGGTCAATGGTAGATTCGATGCTAAAGACCCCCAAACCTTTCTGGATACAGATCACTTCCATCTGCCACTGTGATCCCAGAGGCACATGCTAGTATAAGATTAGGCTCTAACAACGATATCTAGGTAGGAGCAAAATCATCCTCTAAACTAAAGAAGTAGTGGAAATTTTTTTCTATTTACCCCATGATTACACACACTTTCTTTTCTTAACATTTGATTTTAACATCTTTTCAAGTTAATAAGCATTTTCCTCTCTTCACTCCCCTCGAATTGAACAACAAAGAATAGGAAAAAATCCTCATAACAAACGTGCAAAGTCAAACCAAGCAAATTCCATCACTGATCATGTCAAAATATGTTATATCTCATTTGACATTTTGAGTCTATCAATTCTCTTCTGCAGAACTCTAAAGTCATTCCAAGTTGTTTTTCTTTATAATGTTGTCACTGTATCAATTGTTCTCCTACTTCGGCTCACTTTGCTCTGTATTGGTTAAGAGAGGACTTCCTATTTTCTTATAACACCATACTATTCCATCATATTCCTATCTCATACATGGCCTGATAGATAATAAATCACCTTTCTGAAAATACATACCTCAAAATATCCTGGAGAATTCAACAAGAACATGTTCAAACTGTTGCCTCCAATCACCTGGCCAGAATACTGAGCCATAAATAGTGAAGAAAGTTTTAAATAGATATCACTGTACTAAATATTCATATATCAAAGCTTTATGAAACCAAAAACTTTCAAAATAAAGAGACCTGGAGTAGGTAAAAATCCCCTTGTGACAGGATGAGGTATATTATGTTCATGTCATTCTGTTATTGGTATGGAGAATGCTTTGAATAATCCTATGGAAAGTGAGCTTGTGCCTTAATACTTTTATTCAACTATAAAAAGCAGTAATTTTATCCACCTATGAATTAATCCGTTGAACATTAAACATAAAAGAATAATAACAAGATAGTGACATGTCCCAGGACTGTTTTAATCTGAACTCTATAGAAAAGGATGAGGATGAGATGCTAATGATAAACCCAATCCCAATCCCAAACCCAATCCCAATCAACCCCCAAAGAGGATGTGGAAAACTTCTAGTTATCTATATGATCAAAAGAACCTCCACATAATGAAGATACAAGTTGGAAAAACACAAAACAGAAAGTTTGTATACCATTACTATAAGGAATAAAAGAAAAGTCACATCAAGGGCAGTGATTGAAAGTCTTTTGTCCTTGTTGAGTAGTTTCAGTTGTGTCTGACACTTTGTGACTCCATTTGGGGTCTTCTTGGCAAAGATTCTGGAGCAGTTTTCCATTTCCTTCTCCAGTTCATTTTACAGATGAGAAAACTGAGGCAAACAGGGTGAAGTGACTTACCCAGGGTCACACAGTTAGTAAGTGTGTGAAGCCGGATTTGAACTCAGAAGATGAGTCTTCCTGGCTCCAGGCCCAGTACTCTGTCCACTGTGCCACCTACATACCCACATGGAAAACTGTTCACCATCTAAAACATGCCACAGATGCAATAATGTTAAGAACAAATGAAATAAAATATGGCATTTTCAAGGGAAACAGTTTGAGCCTACTCTGGGTTCTACCCAGCCTTTAAGTGATTATTGTTACTGAAAACAAACTTTGGCTTTCAAATGATAGAGGAAATCATACCAAAAGATCATATTAATCACTTGGTATACATGGATGTCAAGTTACATGGTTCCACTGAAAAACACACGAAATAGACCAAGGAGAAAGCATTCTTCTCACCTCTTGACAGAGAGAAGATAGTGAATGAGCCAGGCATTCGTGGATATGGCCAATACATGGATCTGTTTTGTGTGACAATGCTAGCTTGTTACAAGAGGGTTTCCTTTGGGGATTGAAGGAGGGAGGACTAGAGCTAGAAAGAAAGGAAGAAGGAAAGGGAGAGAGACAGAGAGAAACAGAGACAGAGAGACAGGCAGGGAGAGGGAGACAGAGACAGAGATAAAGAGAGATAGAGACAGAGAAAGACAAAGACAGAAAGCATCAATGGAGCATTTTTTAATGCACATAAGAGGATTGGGGAAGAACAGACAAATGAAACAGCATCTGGAACCAAAGTGCTAAATTTAATACAAACTTAAATAAAATAGCTGTACATAATGAGATTCTTGTTTTCAAACAATATTTTTTCCATTCTTTGTATTTGGAAATGTTCAGTTTGTTGGTGCTTTTCAAGTTCAGGATAACATAAAATTTTTAAATTAAAAAAATTAAACAGCTACTTCATCTCTTAGAAACTTTTTCTGATATCAAAATGACATTTGGATTAAATTCTTAATTTGTAAAAAGTCTTAATGTGTATCAAGGAAGAACAGATTGAAGTCTTTGAGCTCAAATCCAGAGGTCAAATTGAACCAATGGATGAAAGAAATACTTAAAAATCCTTTGGTTTTCTCCAGGCAAGATACATCAAGCATGAGACTGCCAAGGATAAAGTTGAGGTCAGATATAATTAAGAGACTGACCAGCAGCACGGCATAGTAGAGAGACCACTTGACACAGCATCAGGAAAATCTGGGTCTGAATCTTCCTTAAGAAACTTATTAGCTGTGTGACCCTGAGCAAGACATGTAACTTCCCTGGAACACAGTTTCCTCAGTCTATAAAATTAGTGTATTAGACTCACCAATCTCTAAGGTCCCTTCTAACTCTAAATGTATGACCCTGTGATTCTGAAGCCAAAATTTAAAGCAAAGACCACATTTAGAACAATGAACATTTATGCAGTACAAAGGTATGGTAAAATAGACAGCATCAGATCCAGAAGGTGTTCAAACAACAAAAAAAAAAACAAAACAACCCCAAGGCAGCTAAGACAGAATGCTGGACTTGGAGCCAAAAGACCTAAGTTGAAATCCAGCTTCAGATGCTTATTAATTGTATAACTCAGAGCATGTCACTTAATCTCTGTTGGTCTCAGTTTCCTCAACTATAAAATGAGGATAATAGCACCTCTCTCACAAGATTGTTGTGATCACTAAATAAGATAATATTTATAAAAGTCTTTATCATGGCGTAGCACATAGTAAATGTCTAACAAATGCTATTTCTGCCCTCCTTTATAGAAAGATTAATAAATACTACCTCATCAAAAAAGTAGAAGAGGATTGATAGCTATTCTCAAAGCACAAAATAAACAGATTTAAAATTTGCAGACAAACTTCTGGAACTCACATTCCTCACTTCACAGAGCAATAGCAAAGACAGTGTACATAGAGATGCATACAAATACATATATATGTGTGTATATATACCACTAGATTTGTTGCATGGCACCAAAAGTGGTTTATCTCAAGATGATGCCTATGAAACAGCTAAGATAAAAGAGTGAAATTTTAAAAATGCTCCATTGGCAATAACCACAGGAATTTGAACAACATATCAACAAGAGACCCAAAATAAATGGCTGAGTAATTCAGATTTGCTTATGGATATAGAAGGATTTATGCCACCAGAAATTACAGATGGATCATCCTTAAGGATCTCACATTTATATTATGTAATGAAGTGAAGGAAACTGTGCAATAACATATCACTTCAGGCTTGCAAAACTTTAGCATCTACTGAATACCCAGAAAGACACAATCAGGCAGCTAGAATTACACACCAGAAGTTTTACAAATCCCCCAATACAAATACAAATCCCAAGATAGTCTTAAGAATTCAATAAATAAAGTATGCTGGAACATTTCCATCAGTCACTATTTTTTGTTTTGTTTTGAAAACTTGACGATTCCTTCCACTGACAAACGTGAAAATTCACCAACAGACACTGCACTAGAGACACTGAATAACTTTTTCAACAGCAGACATATGAAGAGCAATCAGGACTGTGCATCAATGGGTGAAAAGGACAATCGCAGGCTTTCTGACTTGGCTGTCTCTGCAAAGTCTTTTCTAAGAATACAGTTTGCTAAGAGGGGACTTGTTTCACACCTCAGCTGCTGAAGACTCTCACAAGTATCACTTGGAAATAAAAACTTTCTAGTAAAGGATGTATACAACATACAACAATGAAAAAGAGGGCCGCTATCCATTATTCGAATTGGATGAAAGTACTCCATATTTCCATATCTGCTAAAACAAATAATCCCCCAAGGATTCTTCCCCCAACTCTATCCATTATGTTTAGACCACACTTATGAAAAGTAAACAACGATGTTTGAGAAAATAAATGGCTTTCTTACCACTTTCATATAGCACTGGAATAGAAGGGAATGTAGCATCAGCATATTATTTGCTGGGTCTAGACTGTCCTCTTCACAGAACTTTGGCCACGACGGGCAGTGGAGACAAGTCCAGCACCTTACAGACACCTCACCGCACAGGGCTTCCTAGTCAGGTAGAGTCCTGGAGAAATTACCGTGAAACAAACTATCTTAAAAGTCTTTCGTGGTTTTCAATGGAACATAAAATTCATTGCTTGCAGGATGACCAACTGTTTACTTGCACATATTTCTTGGGTCTCTCTGCTAAGATTGAAGAGGGCTCTCTAGTGCCAACAGGTACTGGGCGAGGCCAGGTGAAGCCTATGTGTAGTCACTTTGGAAGTTGTAAATAGTTAACTACTCTGAGTTGCTGGTTGCTGGGACAACTATATTTAGTGGACAAATATGTGTTCGGTAGCATGTGTAAAAAAATCTTTTAAGAAAATGTCATTATTTTTCAAATATGTTAAAATTTTCCATATAAAAGGGCAAATGTCCACTTAACTACACAAAGGAAGTACTATAATGTACCAGATTAACACTTGCAAGGTATTTGTTATGATACTTAGGCCAGAAAAATAAGAGTCAGTAAAATACTATGAAAGACAAAAAGCCTTTTAAGAAATAATTGGGGGGCAGCTATGTGGCACAGTGAGTAAAAGTGCCTGCCCCAGAGTTGGGATGACCCAGGATCAGTTCTGGCCTCAGTACTTAGCATCCATACATAAATAACTAGCCATGTAACCTTGAGCAAGTTACTTAATCCCAATTGCTTTAAAAAAAAAAAAAAGAAAGAAAGAAAGAATTGGAGTTCATGATGATTCTTTAAAATTATAATTTGCAAGTTTTGAAGAGAAAATGTATCCAAGTGGAAATGCTACTCTCTGTCCCCCTGGTTTATGATGGTAAGGTTACTTGGGAATCATGATGTATTGTGATTTTTTTTCTCTTGCAAAATCTCCAAGGAATCCAAAGAATTAAAGTCATAAATTTATTTTCAATATCTGGTAAATTGTGAAGCCAATTATTAAGGAAGTCATTTAAGAATACCAAGAGGGCCCCACAGTGAGAAACAGCAGTCAATATGAGTTCAGGAAAGACAAATCATGCCAAACTAAGTCACTTCCTTGCCACACTAGCAAGACAAACTGAATGGCTAGAGATTATGAAGCAAACTGAATATATCTTGAGTATAGTGATGTACAGGGGTACAATTGAACTTTACATTTTCACAAGAGGAAGAGAAAAATACAGAAGAGATGGAATTGGCAAGAAGGAAACCCACCAGAATGGGAACCTTTGGTGCAATATGAGCTCAAGGGATGGAAGGAGATATTGGGAGCAGAATGGGGTTGAGCAATGGATCTAGCACTACATGGAGTAGTGAGATAAGTGACTCTGTGGATCCAGCAGCAAGCAATGACATCCTAATCAGCACCTAAACAAAGTTGAAGGGACTATTCTCTACCTTGGGGGTTAAGATTAACTATAATGTCGATATATTCGAGAAATTAATACCAATATCATTCAGCTCATTAATGGAAAGTAGAAAGTGTTTAGAATTGGAGGGGACCTTAGAAGTTACATAGTCAGACCATTTCATTTTAGAGATGAGCAAATAGAGACCCAGAGAATAAAGGACTTGCCTGAGGTCACAAAGGTGGTAAAGTAGTAAAGCCGGACTCCAAATCTAGTATTCTTTATATACCAGATTCTTGCATCAAATGAATCCATATGGAACAGGAGGGACTCTGCTGACTGGTTAACTGTGTTACGATGAAATAAATGGGGTTTGCTGTAGGAAGAAAAAGAGTCTGTGATAGTGGATTTAGGTTATGCACAATATTATCAATTCTTTACACATGTAAAGCATTTTATAGTTTACAAGGCATCTGCATATCTATTGTCTTATTTTATACCCAGCATTTAGCACCATAGCTGGCACAGAGTAGGTGCTTAATAAATGTTTATTGATTGATTATCTGAGGATCAATGGTCCTAGACAGCAGATAGGGCAGTGATTATCACCACTAGTTTATAGATGGGAAAAATGAAGCTTTAGAAGAAGCATGGAGTAATGGGTGGTGTGTAGGATTGGAAATCAGGAAGACCTAGGTTCAAATCCCACTTTCTAGTCACTAGCCAAGTGACCCTTGGCCAGTTACTTAACCTCTATGTGCCTCAGTTTCCTCCTCTGTAAAATGAGGGATTTAGCCTTGGTAGCCTCTATGGTGTCTTCTAGCTCTAATTCTATGACCCTATGATCCTATAAGTGACTTGCAATTGGTAAGTAGAGAAACTAGGCCTGGAATCCAGTTCTTCTGACTTCAAGTCTTGTGCTCATTCACTACCCCATACTTTTATGGGAATTTAGGGAAGGGAGGGCACAACTCTACCCTCCTGAATAAGTATAATGAAAGTTAGATTTTAAAGAGAAATATATCTACAATTAACCATTTTCTAACAGATACAGACCTGCTCTATGGGTTATGCAAGGTCAGTTAAGGAAATTCAAGAAAAGAAGGAGGCCATCTACCCAGGTTAATTGGGTGACCTAGATATTTAAACAGGAGACCACTACTTCTCTTCCCTTTTCTATCACCAAGTAGATGATCATTGGAAAGGTCCACCAAGGTAAAATGCATGGAGCCTATTGGATCACCATTTTAGAATCTGAAGGGACCCTCAATATTGTATAATCTGGCCCCTATATTTGACAGAGAATAAAATAAAAACCCAAAGAATGATTTGCTCATGGTCACACAGGTGACAAGTATCAGGATAGAGAACCCCAGCCAGGCCTGCTCCCAACTCCATTACTCCAAGCTGCCCTCTGCCCTCACAGTTTACTCATATGAAATGAAAAGGAAATTAATATTCAGCTCCTCATATAGACAGAACATTATTACAACATAAAGTTTTTGTTTCTTTTTTCTCTATCCCCACCATTACAAGCCTGGTGTACAGATTGCATTTGGCACTAGGTGGCTAGGAGGTAGCAAAACTGTCCTACTTAATTATAATAACAAGATGGGGAGGTGTTCTCCAGAGGCCTCTGGGAGTTCAGACACTTGTCCTGCTACCAGAGCAGGCTTTTCATAGCTTTGTACATCTCTGTTGTGTAGAAATAGATTTAGATTAGGAGTAGAGTAGATATCACTGCAGGTAGCGTTGCCATTTCACTGAAATGAAAGCAACATCTATGTACATTGGTGTCTGCCTTTAACACCATTACTAAGCCCTTTGCTACCATTTAGTTACAAAAAGTGCTGTAAGTCAAGCCTCCCCTGGATTTTCAAGAAATTACATAAATACAGTGTATACATTGGGTATAGTAGAATAGTACTTTCTCAGGAAGAAAACCCTTCTGCAGTGAGTTCTTCATTGAGTGCCATCTACAATGCCTTAGTTTAGCCATGCTTAGAACTGAGACACTTATCACCAGGAGATTGGCTATAGATGATAACATTCTTTAGCCATGGCAGTATGAAACAAAGGAAGACAATATGGCCCCCCTCTGTGTTCTACTTTTCACTTTCATGGTACTTGTGGCAGACTACCAGAAAATAAGATGGAGGGTGCCAGGAATCACATTCTTTGCAGGCTATTTTAAACATTATTCTAATATTTGGTCCCCTGATGTGAGATATCTGACCAACAATGAAAAAGATGACAAATTAATAGAGGGAATTAACCAGGACAAAATTGCCATCCCTGCCATTAACTGAAAGTAGAAGACAGAGAATTTGCAGTTAAATATAAGGATGGCTTCTAGTTTTTCCTTGGAGAAACAAATAAAGGTGGAGTTGGTTTTCTCATGTACCCAAAGGCAGTAAGAAATAATATTTTATATGACGTTTGGTCATCTTGCCTTGAAAGGGTCATAAAGACAACTGCAGCTTGCATGTTGACACTTGGTGCAAAGGGCAAATTAAACAGAAGAATGCTACAAAGAACTCGACAAGGTCCTTACACACCAAGTAAATATATAACTTGATACTCACTAACTTCAATGCAAAGACAGGCTCAAGGAAGGACAGTGAAAAATAAACTGGAAAATATGGTTCAGGATTAAGAAATGAAGAAGCTAAGGCTTAGAGACCACTCAGAAGTTTACCAGTATTCATCCAGTGCTTTTAAGGCTTACAAAGCACTTTCCAAATATGATCTCATTTGATCCTCAAACAACTCTGGGAGATAGGTGCTATAATCACCCCCATTTTACAGTTGAGGAAATTGAGCCAGATAGCAATTACATGACTTGCCCTTAGTCACACAGCTAGTAAGTGTCTGAGGCCAGATTTGAATTCAGGTCTTCCTGACTCCAGGTACAGCCCCTTACATACTGCCCCACTTAGCTACCTCTAGGCCTATGTAAGCCTCATTGTTTGTATACCATGGAGACTTTCCTCAAAAAGATAATGGGGGGAGTAAAAATAGGGCTTCTGTGTGGCTCTGGCTCCCACTTCCTCCAATATGTGTAAACAATTACTCTAAATAAACTTTAGAACTACAGAACCCATACAGTGACAGAGAGAAACTAACTTCCCATTGAAGACAGCCTGGCAGGCTGGCAGGAAGGGGCCATCACAGTGCTCTGGGAGCAGAGCTCAGCCCCGCATGAGCCCTAGGTTGTAGCCTCAAGGTGGCGACGACCAGGCACAGGCTGGAAGGACTTAGGGAGAGTAGATAACTAGCAGCTGTGACAGTTTACAGAATTATCAACCCATAGATGCTAAGGACAAAGTAAGAGGTCAGTGTGAACTTTGGGAACAGGGAGTTGGGGAGTACAGTCCAGCCTCTGCCCCTGGAGGCTGAGGCACCAGGGCTGTGTAGCCGCCTCCCCATGGCTACTTCAGAGCTCCTGGCATAAAGATTATACGGGGACCAAGAAACCAGTCTGAGGGTTAATCGCTCTTGCTTTAACCTACTTAGAGGTGGATTGCTATCTAGGGTGGAGGTCTTGGGGTGTGTGACCAGTGAGCCAGAGTGTGTGGAGGCTTCAAAGAGGGGAGCTAACTAATTGCTCCAGCAGCTTAGAAAACCCCAGAAATTTGGGACGAAGTTCTCCTCTCTGGAAGCAAAGTCTTACTGTGGCAAAAAGCTCAAAAGTCAAGTAATTGAGTGGCAACATGAACAAGCAGAGGAAGCAAAGCAAGCACAGCAATCTGACTTTGGAATCCTATTTTGGGGAAAAAAAGGATCAAAGCATGGAATAGGAGGAATACAACAAAGTCAGAACTTATACACCACCAAAATCTTCCAAGAAAAATATGAACTGGTTACAAGCCATAAAGGAGCTTAAGAAGGATTTTGAAAACCAAATAAGAGAAGTGGAGTAGGGGGCAGCTAGGTGGCACATTGAATAGAGCACTAGCCAAAGAGTCAGGGAGACCTGACTTCAAATACAGCCTCAGACACTTACCACACTTACTAGCTGTCTGACCTTGGGCAAGTCACTTAAACCCAATTGCCCTACCTTCTCCCTCCAAAAACCAAAAAAAAAAAATTTAAAAAGAGAGAAGTGGAAGAAAAAATAGGAAGAAAAATGAGAATGATGCAAGAAAATAATGAAAAGAGTCAACAACCTGACTGAAGAAAATAACACCTTAAAATAGACTAACTCAAATAGCAAAAGAGGTCCAAAAAGCCAATGAGGAGAAGAATGCCTTAAAAAGCCAAATTTGCCAGATGGAAAAAGAATCTCAAAAGCTCACTGAAGAGAATCATTTCTTCAGAATTAAACTGGATCAAATGGAAGCTAATGACTTTATGAGAAATCAAGATACTATTAAACAGATCCAAACAAAGGAAAAAATAGAAGGCAATGTGAAATATCTCATTGGAAAAACCACTGAACTGGAAAATAGATCCAGGAGAGATAATTTAAAAATTATAGGACTACCTCAAAGCCATGATCAAAAAAAGAACCTAGAAATCATCCTTCAAGAAATTCTCAAGGAAAACTGCCCTGATGTTTTAGAACCAAAGGGCAAAATAGAGATTGAAAGAATCCACCCATCGATGGCGGAGTAGAAACAGCATGTCCAAGCCACTCTCCCCCCAGATCACCTCCAAACTATGTAAAAGGGGACTCTGAACAACTTCTGGAGCCCCAGCACCCACAGAACAACACAGAGAAGCTAACCTCCCACTGAGGACAGCCCAGCAGCCCTGCAGGAAGGACCAGTGCAGTGCTCTGGGAGCCGGCAGCGCAGTGCGCAGTGCGTGGGGAGCCGAGCACAGGTCCACCTGAGTAGCGGTTTTAGCCCCAGGGCGGCAGGGCCAGCAGCCGGCTGGAGGGACCCCAGAACACCAGCAGCTATGGCAATTCCAGAATTATCAACATAGACATGCCTAGGACAAAGTGAGAGGTTAGTGCCCTATGGACTTTGGGACCAGTATTTGGGGAATGTGTCAGTTCCCTCCCCTGGGGGCTAGAAGCCACTGAGGAGACATGCCATTTTGTAGTTTTCAGAGGCAGCTCCAGCTCCTGGCCTGCGAACTGTAGGGAGATCCAGCAATCAGTCTTGGGGGGTAATTGTTCTTGCTTTAACCTCCCAGGATCTGGATTGTGATCTGGGGTGGAGGTCGTGGGTGGGTTTCCAGCTTGCCAGAAACGGAAGTTGTCCCCCCCGACATGTTCGGGACGAAAGTTCCCCTGTCTGGCAACAAGCCCAAAAGTCAAGTAATTAAGTGGCAATATGCCAAGGCAAAGGAAACAAATTAAACAGAAAAATGCAACTTTAGACTCCTACTTTGGGGGCAAACAGAATCGAAGCATAGAGCGGGAGGAAGACTGTGAGGTCAGAAGTCCTGCTCCAAAAGCCCCAGGGGAAAGCATGAGTGGGTCACAGGCCATAGAGGACCTTAAGAAGGACTTTAAAAATCAAATAAGAGAAGTGGAGGAAAAATTGGGAAGAGAAATGAGAAGGATGCAAGAAAACTATAAAATGAGGGTAAACAGCCTGACTGAGGAAAACAACACCTTAAAAAACAGACTAACTCAAATGGCAAAGGAAGCCCAAAAGGGCAATGAGGAGAAGAATGCCTTAAAAAGTCGAATTTGCCAGATGGAAAAAGAATCTCAAAAGTTCACTGAGGAGATTCATTCCTTCAGAGTTAGACTGGAGCAAATGGAAGCTAATGACTTTATGAGAAATCAAGATGCTGTTAAGCAGATCCAAACAAATGAAAGATTAGAAGGCAATGTGAAATATCTCATGGGAAAAACCACTGACCTGGAAAATAGATCCAGGAGAGACAATTTAAAAATTATTGGACTACCTGAAAGCCATGATCAAAGAAAGAACCTAGAAATCATCCTTAAAGAAATTCTGAAGGAAAATTGCCCTAATGTTTTAGATCCAGAGGGCAAAATAGAGGTTGAAAGAATCCACCGATCACCTCCTGAAAAAGATCCCCAAAACAGAACTCCTAGGAATATTATAGCCAGGTTCCAGAACTCCCAGATCAAGGAGAAAATACTCCAAGCAGCCAGGAAGAAACAATTTCAATATTGTGGAAACACAATCAGAATAGCCCAGGACCTGGGAGCTGCTACACTGAGGGATCAAAGGGCATGGAATATGATATTCCAGAGGTCAAAGGATCTGGGATTAAAACCAAGAATCACATACCCAGCAAAATGTAGTATCATTTTTCAGGGGAAAATATGGTCATTCAATGGAATAGAGGACTTTCAAGCATTCTTGAGGAAAAAACCAGAGTTGAATAGAAAATTTGACATCCAGACACAAGAAGCAAGAGATGCCTGAGAAGGTAATCAGGGAAAAGAAATCAAAAAGAACTTATCAAAGTTGAACTATTTATATTCCTATATGGAAAAACAATAACTGTGAGTGATATCTTTCTCACTATGAAAATAATGGAAGAAGGGTATATGGTCATATGAATACATATGTGAATGTGTGTGTATATGGATAGAGGGCATAGGTTGAATTTGTTGGGAAGGGAGAATACTCAAGGGATGAAATTATGAGGTGAGAGAGGAAAGTGGCAAGAGGAGATGGGGAGAGACAGGGTAGGATAAACTATCTCATGTAGAAGAAGCAAGGGAAAGTGGCTGCAAGGGAGGGGGAGAATAGGAAGGCAAAAAGGCAAAACCACATTCTCATTGAATTTGGTTCAGGGAGAGAATGACATACATACTAAATGGGATATCTCAACCTACAGCAGAATAGGGGGAAGGGGGATGAGAGGAGGGATGATGGATGGGAGGGCATCCTTGGGGGGAGGGGAGGTTGGAAGTACCCACTATAGAAGAGGGACAGGATCAAGTAGGGAATGGACCAGGTGGGGGGTGGGATGAGTGGGAGGGAATTATAAGCAGCCTTGTACAATATATCTACTATGGTAATGTTTTGCATAGCTAGACATGTACAACATATACTGAATTACTTATCTTCCCAGAGGGAATGGGTAGCAAGGGAGGAAGGGAATGTATCTGAAAGTCGAGGTCTTAACATTAAATGTTTCAAATATATATAAATATTATTATTAATACTCTTTTGCTTGTAATTGGGAGATAAGATATGCAGGCATTGGGACACAGAGATTCACCTTCCTCTAATGGAAAAGTCGAAGGGGGTATGGGAGAAGATATGGGAGAGAGCAGACTGGAGGAAGCGATATCTTGTAGGACTGCTATTCTGGGAGGGTGGGTAGGGGAAAAACAGGGGGGAAAAATAATTGTAACTCAAAATCTGGCGGAAATGAATGGTGTAAAACAGAAGTTAATAAAGCATTTGTTTAAAAAAAAAGAATCCACCCATCACCTCCTGAAAAAGATGCCCAAAAGAAAACTCCTAGGAATATTATAGCCAGGTTCTAGAATTCCCAGATCAAGGAGAAAATATTATAAGCATCCAGGAAGAAACAATTTGAATGCTGTAGAAACAGAATCAGGATAACACAGGATCTGGCAGTTTCTACATTGAGGGATTGAAGGGCTTGGAATATGATATTCTGGAGGGCAAAGGAGCTGGGATTAAAACCAAGAATAATCACCTACCCAGCAAAACTCAGTATCATGTTTCAGGGGGAAATATGGTCATCAATGGAATAGAGGACTTTCAAGCATTCGTGATGAAAAAACCCGAGTTGAATAGAAAATCTGACATTCAGATACAAGAAGCAAGAGAAGCATGAGAAGGTAAACAGGGAAAATAAATCATAAGGAACTTATCCAAGTTGAACTATTTAAATTTCTACATGGAAAAATGATAATTGTAACTTCTAAAATTTTTCTCAGTATGAGAACAGTTGAAGGGAATACAAATATATGTATATATATACATATATATACATATATACATATATGTATATATATACATATACATATATACATATATATGTATACATACATATATGTCTAAATAGGAGGGCATATGGGTGTATGAATACATATGTGAGTGTGTATATTTATGTGCATAGGTATATATAGACAGAGGGCATAGGACCAATTTAATAAGAAGGGATGATAATTAAAAGGTGTAATTGAGAGGTGAGAGAGGAATATAATGAAAGGAGATGGGGAGAGACAGAATGAGATAAACTATCTCATATAGAAGAGATAAAGGAAAACTGTTATAATGGAGGGGAAGAACAGGAAGGCAAAAGGGAATGAGTCAACCTTACTCTCATTGAATTTGGCTTGTGGAGGGAATGACATACACACTAAATCTAGTATCTCACCTTACAGGAGAATAGGGGGGAAGGGGATGAGAAGGGGGATGATGGAGAGGAGGGCAGGTTGGGGGGGAAGGAAGAAGTTGGAAGCACGCACTTTTGAAAAGGAACAGGGTCAAAGTAGAGAATAGAACAAGTGGGGGGGCAGGATAGGATGGAGGTAAATATAATTAGTCTTTCACAATATATTCACTGTGGAAATGTTTTGCATAGCTACACATGTACAACCTACATTGAATTGCTTATCTTCCCAGTAAGGGTGGGTGATGATGGAGGAAGGCAAAGAATCTGGAATTCAGAGTTTTAAAATCAAATGTTTAAATATATATATATTTACCTGTAACTGGGGAATAAGATATACAGGTACTGGGGCATAGAGATCCATCTTGCCCTACTAGAAAGTCAGAGGGGGGATAGGGGAGGATATAGGAGAGAGCAGATTGGGGGAGGGGGTATTCAGTGGGATTGCTGTTTGGGGGTCGTGGGTAGGGGAAAGATGAGAAAATTTGTAACCCAAAATCTTGTGGAAATGAATGATGTAAACTAAAAATAAACATAAAAATTTAATAAAAAATAAAACAGAGTGAAAAAAGAAGATATTCGGAAGGTACTAGGCATGGTGAGCACTGAACAATGTCACAGAGAATGAAATTGACTATATCATTTGAGGAGGGAGGGTCCAGACCTGTTATTTCACTGATTTAAAGAACTCTCTACATGGAAACTGTTTCCCCCAATGCAGATCAATAAATTATCTCTACCTGACAGTCACAGAAAGAGGGGATGGAGAGGCTAACCCATGACCACATGGTATGTGTCAGCAGCAGGGTTGAAATGCAGTCTCTCTGGTTCCATGGCCGACCTTCTATCTATTCTGCTGCTTCTTAACTATATTATAACAGAGAAGAAACGAATTGCTATGTTGGAGTCATGGCAGAAATCAATCATCTAATGACTTCTCAGGGATGATGTAGAGTAGGGAGATGCAGGGTAGATTCTACAGCCTCTGAGGTCCTTTTTGACTCTGAGATGTCATCATTCCGTGATTTCTTGTCAAGAGATGGATAATAGAAATAACATATGCAAAACATAACAAAGGAGAAGGATGATAGATTATGAGCAAATAGTGAAAGATAGTGGAGAGAAAAAGAATTTATGAAAAGTTTGGCATGAGATTGAATTGTAATTATACTGTCATGGCACCCTATGTTCTAGGTCACCCTGTGGCACCAGAAGAATTTCTTCCAGAAAGGAAACCAAAAGGAACCTGGCAACCATTGACTGAGGTATGCTATATGAGACAATGAGGCAGCTAGGTGGCTTAGTGGATAAAGCACTGGGCCTGGAATCAGGAAGACCTGAGACCAAATCCAGCTTTAGACACTCACTAGCTGGGTGACCCTGGGCAAGTCACTTCACTTCTGTTTGCTTTAATCTTCTGGAGCAGGTATTGGCAGACCATTCCTTACTATGCCATGGATAGTACTGGCATAATATGGTCCCTGAGATCACCAAGGGTTAGACACAATTGAACGACTTAACAATAACAATATGAGATGTGCTCTGATCTTACAGAGTTTTCATCTTAGATCATTCTGTTGGAATAACTCTGTGTGTGTGTGTGTGTGTGTGTGTGTGTGTGTATGTGTGTGTATTGTGAATCATGGCAGAGGAAGAAAGGAGAAAGGAGGGAATTTTGCACTTGCCCTGGAACATACCCTCCAGTGTCTGGCCTACAATCACATATATAACCACACCAAATGCAGGTCCCAAGCACACTGTTCTCTCACTCTCCCTGCACACACTCTTACCACAATCACCAGTCATCCCTCCATACTCCATTAATCACTGCTTCCAGGTCTGTTTCTCAGCCTCCGAACTGAATACCTGAAGATACTTTCTGCCATTCCTAAAGAGGTATTTGTGTCTTCTGTAACCTTGGGAATACACTGTTTTCTTTTTTTCATTCTTTGACTCAGATCATCCCAAGTTCCTAATACCAACTATCACCCTAGAACACATATAGATGCAAGTGAAGGGCAGATAACAAAGAGCCAAAAATGCCCCAAATTTACCAGTGTTTCTCCAATGATTTAACTCACTATTGATGTTGGCAGAACCCCAGTGGAATTCTAATACCTCAGTACCAGATTGCTATATGAGAATCAGATGAAGGCAAAAATAAAAGCTAGACCTGGCCAAATACGCACAGAAAACAACCATGCTATGGGGTAACTAGGTATCGCAGTGAATAGAGCACAGACCCTGGAGTCAGGAGGACCTGAGTTCAAATCCAGCCTCAGACACTTAACAGACACCAAAAAACTAGCCATGTGACCCTAGGAAAGTCACTTGCCCTACCTTTCCCCCTCCAAAAAGCCCCCCCGCCAAAAAGAAAAAAGAAAACAATCGTACTAGAGGTAGCAGAATTTTGAAAGTATTGGGGTCCAATTTTTAAGATATCTAGTCTTCTCATTCTCTGCTGTCTCCTGCCCCTTTTCTTTTCAGTCTTTCTCAACATCAGGGGCTTTACCAATGAGCCCTGTCTTCTTATTATGTGGCCAAAGTAATTAAGCTTCAGCTTCCATTTGTCCTTCCAACAAATAGTCTGAATACATTTTTTAAGTATGGACTGATTTGATCTCCTTGCTGTCAAAGAACTCTCAAAAGTCTTCTCTAGCACCACAGTTTGAAAGCATCTTGAAAGTAACCCTGGGGGGGGGGGGGGAGCCAAGATGGCGGAAAGGAAGCAGTAACCTCGCTGAGCTCCTCAGTCACTAAGGCTCAAAGGGTGAATCTGAGTGGAATCCGGAGTGACGGAGCCCACTGGAAGACAAAGTGTGGCACAGTCCAGCCCAGGAGGTTGCCCAGTGTGTCCAGACTGGTTGAGCGCAGAGCGAGTGGGGTCTGCACAGCCCAGACCCAAGAGCAGACAAGCAGACTACACCAGAGAGAGCAAAAGCCCCAGCCTGCAGACTTACCAAGGACAAATCACAGTCATCTCTCTACCTCTATGGGTAGGATCAGTGGAGCCAGGTAAGAGAGTTGGGCCCTCAGTGGAAAGAGCTGCTTCTCTGGCTGCATTCAGGCCCCAGCCTGGAAGTTTAGAAACTGCCTGTCTGTATAATACAGGGGCTGGAATGGCAAAATAAATTCTAGCTGCTCTGATCCTCCCATCCCTCCTTCATGAAGCAGAAAACCCAAAGATAAATCTCCCACCCAGATTGAAATCTCAAGTTAATGGAAATAGCTCCAGGCTTGAGATTCTCCAAGAAGGGGTGTAACTGAGACAGCCAGGAGTCTGAAGAGAAGAGAGGGTGGGGTCCCAACAAGCCCCACCTCTCCTCACCAACAAAAGCCTACTTATAGCCCAGGGGTATAGAGGCAGAAATCTGAAGTGGTCAGAGGCACCCACACCTACTCATCTACATCCCTCTTTGACTTCCCTGACTTAGCCATAAACTAGCCACCCAGAGGTATTCAAAGTCAAGGATCAGGCCCTAAACTCATAGCCTGAGAAACTAAGAAACAGGAAGTCACAATGGGAAAAAAAGAAGCTGAGAAGGAGAAGGGGAAGGCAAGAAAGTCTATTCGAGCATACTATGCAGGGCAAGAACAACAAAATACACAGGACAATACAGAATCTCTACCCACACCTGAGACCACAGAAGGAAACATGATCTGGTCTCAAGCCCAAATAGCATTCCTGGAGGAGCTTAAGAAAAATTGTAAAGATCAAATCAGGGAGGCAGTGACCAACTTGGAAAAACGTCTCAGTGAAGTAATTGGAGAAAATACCTCCCTAAAAAAAGAACTTCAAAAGATAACTCAAGACCGTAATTCGATAAAAATTAGAAACAATCAAACTGAAGCTCAGAACTCTATGATGCAGCAAGAGTCAATTAAACAGAACAAGACGATCGAAAAATTGCAAGAAAATGTAAAATATCTCACTGGAAAAATAACTGACCTAGAGAACAGATCCAGGAGAGACAACTTAAGAATTATTGGTCTACCAGAAAGCCATGATGAAAAAAGCAGTCTAGACAACATCCTCCAAGAGATTGTCAAAGAAAACTGTCCTGAGGTCCTGGAATCAGAAGATAAAATAGCTATCGATAGAATTCACCAGACTCCTCCTGAGAGAGATCCCAAACTGAAAACTCCAAGAAATATAGTAGCCAAATTCCAGAATTACAAGATTAAAGAAAAAATTCTACAAGCAGCCAAAAAGAAACAATTCAAATATCGAGGAACTACAGTTAGGATCACACAGCACCTAGCAGCTTCTACATTAAAAGAGTGGAGGGACTGGAATTTGATATTTCGTAGGGCAAGAGAGCTAGGACTACAACCAAGGATTAACTACCCAGCAAAACTGAGCATAATCTTCCAGTCAAGGAGATGGTCGTTTAATGAAATAAGAGACTTCCAGATGTTCCTGATGAAAAAGCCAGAGCTCAATGGAAAATCTGATCTCCAATTACAAGACTCAAGAAAGACATGAAAAGGTAAACAAGAGAAACACAGACTCACACAAGCATAAGTGCACACACCCACACCCACAAACACACACTCAATACTTGGGATGCAACAAGAGCAAAATGTTCACATCCCTATATGTGGAGCTGATAACTGTCAATATTCAAAATCTTTATGATTATCATGACCTTCAAAAGGGTTATACTTAGATAGAGGGTGTGGGTATGAATGCACTAACCTGATGTCTAAAAAAAAAACTATTAAGGGGATCAAAGAGACTGTAATGGGAAAAAGGAAAGGATTAGATAGGAAAAAGTAAAATATGCCATCTGAAGAGGCACTAAAACACACTATAGAAGAGGGGAAAGAAAGAGGGAGAGGAACATCATTTAAACACTATTCTCACTGGTTCTGGTTCAAAGAGGGATCAACTTAAATCAGTGAAGTTTAAGATTTTAATGTAAATAGACACATAAATTCATTAAATAGAGGAAAAGGAGGGAGGGAGAGGAGCAATGTTTGAAATTCACTCTCACTGGTTTGGAATCAAACAGGGAGTAATTCACTCTAATAAGTATAAAAACTTATTGCGTCCTATAGAAAGCAGAAGGGTAAGGGGGGGTGAAAAGGAGGAGACCAAAGGGGGGCTTAGAAGGGAGGGAAAGAGTAGTAAGGGGAGAGGGTAGGTTAAGAAGAGGGATCACTGGGTGGGAACACTGAGGGAGGGGGTGGTCAAAAGGGAAAACTTCAAGGAGGGAAAGGGAGAAGGAAGAAACAAAAACATAAACAGGGGAGGGAATAGGATGGAGGGGAAGAGACAGATAGTCATCATTACTGTGAATGTGAATGGGATGAACTCTCCCATAAAACACAGGCAGATAGCAGAATGGATTAAAAACCATAATCCCACAATATGCTGTCTACAAGAAACACATTTGAAGCAAAGAGATACCCACAGGGTAAAGGTAAAAGGTTGGAGTAAAATTTATTATGCCTCAGCTAAAGTAAAAAAAGCAGGGGTAGCAATACTTATCTCAGATAAAGCAAAAGCAAAATAGATCTAATTAAAAGAGATAAGGAAGGAAACTATATCCTACTAAAAGGCACCATCAAGAATGAAGCAATATCACTACTTAATATATATGCACCAAGTGGTATAGCATCTAAATTCCTAGAGGAGAAGTTAAAGGAATTAGAGGAAGAAATAGACAGCAAAACTATACTAGTGGGGGACCTTAATCTTCCCCTCTCTGAACTCGATAAATCTAACCTCAAAATAAACAAGAAAGAAGTTAAGGAGGTGAATAGAATCTTAGTGAGACTAGATATGATGGATCTCTGGAGAAAACTGAATGGGGATAAGAAGGAATTTACTTTCTTTTCAGCAGTGCATGGTACATGCTCAAAAATAGACCATGTACTAGGGCATAAAAACCTCACAATCCAGTGCAGAAAGGCAGAAATATTAAGCACATCATTCTCAGATCATGATGCAATAAAAATCATATGCAATAAAGGGCCAGGGAAAGATAGACTAAAAACTAATTGGAAATTAAACAATTTAATCCTAAAGAATGGATGGGTCAAAGAAGAAATTATAGAAACAATCAATAATTTCATTCAAGAGAATGATAATAATGAGACAACATACCAAAACTTGTGGGATGCACTAAAGGCAGTTCTCAGGGGAAGTTTTATATCCCTGAGTGCATACTTAATTAAAGCAGAGAGAAGGGAGGTCAATGAATTGGACATGCAATTGAAAAAGCTAGAAAAAGAACAAATTGAAAATCCCCAACTTAGTACTAAAGTAGAAATATTGAAAACCAAAGGTGTGATTAATAAAATTGAAATTAAGGAAACCATTGAATTAATAAATAAAACTAAGAGCTGGTTTTATGAAAAAATCAACAAAATTGATAGACCCTTAGTCAATATGATAAAAAAAAAGAAAGAAGAAAACCAAATTAAGAGTATCAAACATAAAAAGGGCGAATCTACCTCTAATGAAGAGGAACTCAAAAAAATAATGAGGAATTATTTTTCCCAATTGTATGCACATAAATATGACAATCTTAGTGAAATGGATGAATATTTACAAAATCACAAGTTGCCCAGATTAACTGAAGAGGAAGTGAATTACCTAAATAACCCCATCTCAGAAAAAGAAATTAAACAAGCCATCAATGAACTCCCTAGGAAAAAATCTCCAGGGCCAGATGGGTTCACTAGTGAAGTCTATCAAACATTTAAAGAACAATTGATTCCAATACTCTACAAAATATTTGGGAAAATTAGTGAAGAAGGAGTCCTACCAAACTCTTTCTATGACACAAATATGGTACTGATTCCTAAATCAGGAAGAGATAAAACAGAGAAAGAAAATTATAGACCAATTTCCCCCATGAATTTAGATGCAAAAATTCTAAATAAAATATTATCCAAAAGACTCCAACAACTTATCACAAAAATAATACACTCTGATCAGGTAGGATTCATTCCAGGAATGCAAGGATGGTTTAATATTAGGAAAACTATCAGTATAATTGAGCACATCAACAATAAAACTAGCAGAAACCACATGATCATCTCAATAGATACAGAAAAGGCTTTTGACAAAGTACAACATCCATTCCTATTAAAAACACTAGAAAGTATAGGAATAAATGGAGCCTTCCTTAAAATAGTTGATAGCATCTATTTAAAACCATCAGCAAGTATTATATGCAATGGGGATAAACTAGAAGCCTTTCCAATAAGATCAGGAGTGAAACAAGGATGTCCACTATCACCCCTCTTATTCAATCTGGTACTAGAAACACTAGCAGTAGCAATTAGAGAAGAAAAAGAAATCAAAGGAATCAAATTAGGTAAAGAAGTGACCAAGCTATCACTTTTCGCAGATGATATGATGATATACTGAGAGAATCCTAGAGAATCAAGTAAAAAACTACTAGAGACAATAAATAAATTTGGCAAAGTTGCAGGATAGAAAATAAACCCACATAAATCCTCAGCATTCCTGTACATCTCTAATAAAACTCAACAGCAAGAGATAGAAAGAGAAATCCCATTTAAAGTCACTGTAGACTTTATAAAATATTTGGGAATCTACTTGCCAAAACAAACCCAGAATCTACATGATCACAACTACAAAACACTTCTCACACAAATAAAAGCAGATCTAAATAGTTGGAAAAATATCAATTGCTTGTGGCTGGGTCGAGCTAATATAATAAAAATGACAATTTTACCCAAACTAAACTATATATTTAGTGCCATACCAATCAATCTACAAAAAAACTACTTTCTAGAGTTAGACAAAATAATAACAAAATTTATTTGGAAAAAACAAACAGTCTAGAATATCAAGGGAATTAATGAAAAGAAATGCTAGGGAAGGTGGACTAGCTATGCCAGATCTTAATCTGTATTATACAGGAGCAGTTATCAAAACTGCTTGGTATTGGCAGAGGTGTAGAGTAGTGGATCCACGGAATAGATTAGGTGCAGGAGACCCAGAAGTTAATGAATATAGCAATCTATTGTTCGATAAATCCAAAGACCCCAGTTTTGGGGATAAGAATGCACTATTTGACAAAAACTGCTGGGAAAACTGGATTACAGTATGGCAGAAACTGGGCATAGACCATTATCTAACACCATATACCAAAATCAAGTCCAAATGGGTGCATGATCTAGGTATAAAGGATGATACTGTAAGCAATTTGGGAAAGCAAGGAATAGTTTACCTGACAGATCTGTGGAGAGCGGAAGACTTTAGGACCAAACAAGAATTAGAGAGCATTATAAAATGCAAAATGGATAATTTTGATTACATTAAATTGAAAAGCTTCTGTACAAACAAAGCCAATGCAACCAAGATCAAGAGGGAGGTGGGAAATTGGGAAAGAATTTTTACAACTTGTGTCTCTGATAAAGGACTCATTTCTAAAATTTATAGAGAATTGAGCCAAATCTATATGAATACAAGTCATTCCCCAATTGATAAATGGTCAAAGGATATGAACAGGAAGTTTTCAGAGAAAGAAATTAAAGATATCTATAAGCATATGAAGAAATGCTCTAAATCACTATTAATTAGAGAAATGCAAATCAAAACAACTCTGAGATACCACATCTCTCCAGTCAGATTGGCTAAGATGACAAAACAAGAAAGTGACAAATGCTGGAGAGGATGTGGACAAATTGGAACACTAATACATTGCTGGTGGAGTTGTGAACTTATCCAACCATTCTGGAGAGCAATCTGGAATTATGCCCAAAGGATTATAAATAATTTCATACCCTTTGACCCAGCCATACCACTTCTAGGGTTATATCCCAAAGAGATCATAGAAGTGGGAGGAAGACCCATATGTACAAAAATATTTTTAGCAGCCCCTTTTGTGGTTGCAAATAATTGGAAACTAAAGGGGTGCCCATCAATTGGGGAATGGCTAAACAAGATGTGGTATATGAATGTAATGGAATATTATTGTGCTATAAGAAATGAGGAGGTGACAGATTTCATAATTACCCGGAGAGACTTATACAAATTGATACTGAGCGAGAAGAGCAGAATCAGAAGAAATTTGTATACAATCACAGACATACCATATCTGTGATGACAAGCTATGACAGACTGGACGCTTTTCAGCAATGCAGTGATTTAAGTTAATCCCGAAAGACTCAAGAAAGTGAGAAATGCACCATCCAGAGATATAACTAGAAAGAACTGAGCCTGAATCCTGATGGAAGCAAACTAAATGATCTTGTTCTTTTCATTGTTTGGTTTTATTTCTTCCTTACCATCTTTCATCCCACCTAGTACAATACGTCTTTGTAATTGGAATAATGTCTAATATGAATGCATTTGCAGACCCTATACTGGACTATATGCTGTCGTGTGGGGAGGGGGGAGGGAAGTAAAGGAAATTTGAAAATCAAGGAACTATGGAATTGAATCTTGTTAACTGAAACTAAACTAATAAATTAATAAAAAAAAGTTGCATTAATTAAATGAGATAATATTCATCTTATAAAAGGGCTTAGCACCATGTCTGGCACATAGTAGGTGCTACATAAATGTGCATTCTCTTTCCTTTCCCTTTCCCACTAAAGAGATGGGGTCAACTGTCTAGTCCTGAACTGGCAGGGGATAAAAAGTCTTAGAAACATGAGACTTCTGCCAGAGCAACAGCTCCCTTGGAACCATTTGGGACTGGTTCACCCTAACCTTGCCCAAATCCCACCAGCCTGACTTTCTCTCTTATCTAGTCCATAGTGTGAGCCATGTTGACCTTTGATTCCCTCATACCACCTCCTGTTTACCTGTAATAGCAAGGCTTAGCAAGGTGCCTCATGCTTTGGGAGCTTGAATTTCAGACCCTGTCTCTCACTCCCATCCTGCTGCTATAAATCTTTCAGATCTCTGGCCTGGCTCTGTGCCACACAGTCAGTTCTAGGTCACCTTGGCTGCTGGGGTTATTCCATGAACCCAACCAACTGTCATGTAGAGGAGAGAATGGAGCTGGGTACCAACAACAACAGTATCGTATTGGATTTAGGGGACCCTTAACCTCCCCAAAGACTGAAGTCCTTTCAAATTCAATTCAACAAACATTTATTAAATACCTTCTATGTGCAACATACCAGGCTGGGCTCCAAGAAAAAAAACCCAAATCATCCCTGCCCTCCAATGAACTTACTTTCTCCTGGGGAGAAAAAGCACATACCAAAGTAATTACTCATATTACTGTATTACTAGTGTTACATGAGTTGCTCAAGGGAGTCACCTAGATGAAATCCTTGATCAACCAAGCAGATGAGTTTACAGTGAGTAAACCTTTGTTTGGGAACTAGAAGGTGCTTTCCCCAGCATAGTCGTAGTCATAGCAGTAGTAGTAGTAATAGTAGTAGTAGTAGTAGTAGTAGTAGTAGTAGTAGTAGTAGTAGTAGTAGTGGTGGTGGTGGTGGTAGTGGTAGTAGTAATAACAACAGCAGCATTTATATAGCACTTAAAATGTGCCAGGCACTGTGCTGAGCTCTTTACAATTATTATCTCCTTTGACTCTAATAACAATAATAACTAACATTTATACTCTATTAAACTCTAGGCACTTTACAAATATTATCTCATTTGAAGCTCATAACAACACTGGGACTCTCTCAAGAACTTTGAATCAATTGTGAGCATGGCACAGGACAGCCAGCACAGCAGGCCCACATCAAAGCAGAATTGCAGTAGCTCAAAGGAAATGTGACATGTGCAAAGTTCGAGTCACTGCACCAGTCTTTTATTAGCTAGACTCTCCTAGGTGGCCTCATTTTAGTCAGGCCTCTAAGCCACTTCCTGTAGTGTCTTTGCTGTGTCCCCATCTAGACTCACGTACTCCTCCCTTTTCAGCCCTCCTCTCTGAGATGTCTTCTCCCATTAAAATGGAAGCTCTCTGAGGGCAGAGGCTGTTTTACTTGCTTATATTTATATCCCTAGCACTTAGTACAGTCCCTGGCACATAGTAAGCATTTAAAAACTGCTCTAGCTTTCTACCATGCTCTAGTACAGTGGTATATCCTAGAAGGTATATTTGATGATACACTGGGGTATGGGAAGAAAATATGAAACTTTCATTTATTTTCATTTGTATCTAAAAAATTAAAAAGAAATTAAGTTTTACTAATATATAATGTATTGAGACTAGCACCTTCCTTTGGTCCATATGTCAGATGGTCATATGTCACATACAGTATGTAAGATGACCTAAGGGAAGACCAGGAATGGACAGGGACCTCCATTCAGTTTCAGCATATTGTGATGTTTTCCATTCATGTGCGCTCAGATAAGTAGCTTTACAGATTATATTATCTAGGCTTAACTAAACTAGCCCTCAGAAAATGGACCATGGACTTTAAAAGATTCCCTGCAAAGAAGCCAAAGATTGAAAATAATGCCAATAATGTGAACACAAGCAAACAACAAGAAAATGGTATAGCTGACAATTCCTAATAGGAGCTCTTTATCAGTCGCATAATGAGGTAAAAAAAACAATGACAATATAATCAAATCTGATGAGACATCAGCCAGAAAAATTCAAAATTAGCCAGAAGATTAGGTGAAATATGTATTTACACCCACTATTAACAATGAACCTTGTCCTAAGTATATACTGTGTCTTGAGATATTAGCTTATAATAGTAAGAAGCATCAAGACTAGCAAGACATTTAAAACCCAAGCTGTTGCTGCCAAAAATGATGTAAGTATATAATCCATAAAACTGTCATAACTGCACACTTAAAAAAAACCCACGGAAGCAGAATTTTCTAACCTGTTTCAAAATTTTCCATTTTTTCAGTGGGTTTTTAATTTTTTGGTTAAAAATACGAAATGCAATGCCTTCTGGTTATTTCAACTGATTGACGACAGGGAAGATGGAAGTTCACTAGCTGATTCTCAACCAAAAATGCTTGCATCATTGGAGGATGGGATTGAAAAATGAGGATCATGATTTAGTCAGTGCAGCCGATGATGCACTTCTCCCAGTGGGATTTACACATCTTTGCCAAAGTGTCTTTTTCAGCTCTGACAACCACGAAAACCAAGGATCAAAATAAAATGAACTTTGACTTGCTAAATCACAAAGGTTCAAACCAAGGTTTTCAAGAATAATGAAGCATATTTAATCACAATATTCTCATTACAATATCATTAATAATATTTGTAGTGAAAGCAGGGAGGGACTTTTAAGGTTAATGAAAGTACAATTATTTTTACAATACTGTTTATTTCAGCTCATTCTTTACTTCATATTTTTGTGTATGTTTTATAATGGATTATAATTATAACATAATAGATTATAAGCTCCTTGAGAGCAGGAACTGTCTTTTGCCTCCTGCTGTATTCCCAGAGCTTAGCATAGTGCCTGGCACACAATAGGTACTTAATAAATGTTTAATGATTGATTAATAATAGCTAACATTCATATAGTGCCTACTATTTATACTCTACAAATATTATTGTATTTAATCCTCCCAACACCTCTGTACTATTATTATGTAGTAGATCATTTTACAGGTGAGGAAACTGAGGCATACAGAATTTAAGTGACTTGCGGAAGGTCACATAGCTAATAAGAGTCTGAGGCCAGATTTGAACTCAGTCTTCCTGACTTCAGGCCCAGTGCTCTTACCCACTGAATCACCTGGCTATCCTGTCATTGAACATGATATATTGATATGGTAGTAAACATACATAATGAATATGCATGGAAGGGGGAGGGGGTCGGGCTGGCTACTGGGAGGTCCAATGCTCAGAGCATGCACAAGAAGGCTCTGCTGGGTGGTACCAATATGGGGGATGTGCATGATGCCATGCAATGGAGGGGCACTGCCCTCACTTCTAAGCATATGCAGGGCTTCTGTGGCTGTTTGGTAAACATATGATGAGTCTTGTTTCTTTGCCTCTTTGCATTTGTTGTTTTTTGTTCTTAAGTGAATGAGAATCAAGACAGAGAGTACCAGGGTGTGACCCTGGGAGCTTGGAAAACTCAAATAATCCCCCAGAGGTCCAGTGACAGATAAGCAGCCAGCACAGACCAGAGGAACAAGCCCTTGCCTAGCGGCATGGCAGGCCGCTTCTCTGGTTCATGGTTCTAGGGATATCCCTACAATGAGTAATAGGGTGGGCCAAATGTTTAGTTTTTGTTCTTTACTTCTTGCTACATGCTTTCAGTAAATTATTGTTCAATCATGACGAACTCTTCGTGGCCCCATTTGGGATTTTCTTGGCAGTGGTACTGAAGTGGTTTGCCATTTCCTTCTCTAGCTCATTTGACAGATGAGGAAACTGAGACAAACAGGGGTCACAAAGCTATTAAGTGTCTGAGACCAGATTTGAACTCAAGAAGATGGATCTTCCTGACTCCAGGCCTGGCATTCTATCTACTGCACCACTTAGCTGCCCCTTGTAAAAATCTAATTGAAGCTGACCTGCCTTCTGAATGGGAAAAGGTGAATAAGCAGAAGGCCAAGTTGTTTTTAAATTTTACTTTTACAAAGACCAGAGAGGGCAGGTTCTGTGAAGTTTGAATTTGGTCAAAGGGCCACACTCTAGGACCTAGATGGCCACCTGAGGCCTCAGGTTCCTTAGCCCTGTTGTAGGATGTTGGTGGGTTTTGATGCATCAGAGATGTGAGTTGTTCCTCCAAACATGTTTCCTGGCCACATGTGGTCTCCACATCAGGCTAGCCTGGTTATATGTGATCCCTACCCTATCCCTACCCACTCCAGGAGAGAGTACCGAGAGTAGCCCAGGTTTAGAGCACAAATGATCTACTGCACATCTTCTTGCTGTACTATGTTTTTAATGCCTTTGCTTTGGGGAAAAAAAGAAGATACCTGACAAGTACTGACTGGTTTCTAGTTTCTAGTGAGTGAAGCTGACTCCAAGAGGACTAACTAACTGGTTGGCCGGGGCTCAGGGACATAAACTCTCCTGAGGGGAGCCTCCCCTCTCCCAACTCTCTAAAAGCAAATCGACAGAACAGTTCAGGCTTTTGCTTATTCACCTTTGCCGATTCAGAAGACAGACCAGCCTGAAGTAGAGTAGACCTGAATGAAAGGAGTCTGGGGCATCTGTATTTTCAGTCTCCTTCCCGCAAAGAACTGGTAATGGCTGCCTTGGGAGGCCCATAGACTGGTCTGCAGTTTTCTGCGCATGTCAGAGATTAGAATTCTTTAGAGTGGACTGACTTCCTCAGCCCAAGAGAAGGCAGCAACTGGAACACTAATAGATTTCCTGCAGAAGCACATGGCAGAAACAGACATGGGCAAGTCTACTTGGCTGGAGAGGAGAATTCACAGATAATATTTAGGAAACCCAAATTCCTATCTGAAAGAAGGGGGATTAAATTACCTTGGCAACATGATGTTATAATCTAGCATTTCAGACAGAAAAGAGTCATTTTCTGAACAGCACCAGCCTTTGTGACTGCCTCATGAGTGACCTCAAGTTTGAGAGGTCGGACAATTAAGCCATTAGAAATTCTAGATAAAGAAGAGGATTGTCCATATAGCTGAAAGACTAAAGTCACATCATAGGGATGGGAAAGAGAGCTAGACTTTACCATCCCCCACCATCATGCTGTTATTTGAACAATAATGATCCCATGGGAAGGGAGATCTGTTCAACAGCCCTCCCCGCAATGCCCTTGCCTTCCAAACCACAGAAGAATACTATGATTCTAGGAGGGATTGCATTAGAGCTCTATGGGAGCAAGAGATTCACTTTAATATGTGAAAAGGATTCTCCAATAGTTGCTCTAAAATCAGTTTTCTCCCACTGGGAGCTACGGGCTAAATATGCACTCTATATGTTTCTGTATTTGTTAATGGGTTCCTAGGGGTGCTTTCTGTGGAATAAATCTGTGCATTTTCTGTGGAGTAAAATACTGGGGACTCAAATTGTTACCTTGAATGCTTGTTCTGGGCACATAATAGGCACTTAATAAATGCTTACTGATTGAAGGATGTAATGATTCATTGCATGGGAGCAAAGGATCCTTTTTACTCACATTTAAGGAAATCTAGAAACAAATGATACCTCTATTTTATTTTAGAGATAGTCCTATAGTAACTCCAGGTGGGCACAGCAAGCCAAAAGGGAGAAAATGGTCTCCCTTGCATCAGCCCCTCAGGAGTGACCTCAGTCTGCATGAGCCCAAGAGGTACTAGAAGATTCTAGATCATGGTTATAAAAAATAGGACATGCAAAGGCCAAAAGAGAGATCAAAGTGTTCTAGGAGTATGTGAGGAGAAAGAGATTGTTAATGAGGGAAGAAGGGAGTTCATGGAAGGCTACAGCAAGAGTAGCAATGGGAGCTGAGCCTCTAAGATAGAGAAAGAATCTGAAAAGCAGAGGCCAAGAGGAAGTGAAATTCAAATGTAGGGATAGAGCTTTGTGAATACCAAAGACGTGAACAATGGCTTGGTGAGCTTGGGGAAAAGCTTGAAAGAAGAGTATGTGAAAAGTAAGCTTTGGTCGGGTTGGGGGATGCTGTAAATGCCAAGCTGAGAAGCGTGTATTTTACCTTAGAGCAGAGGTTATACTTAACCAGGGCTTTCCAAGTGATCCATGGGGAGATTTCAGGAGATCTAAGAACTTGAATAGGGAAAAATTACATCTTTATTTTCACTCATTTCTAACTGAAATTTAGCATTTTCCCCCACTTGAAAGTAGGCAATATTTTGTGTCCTTGACACAAAAAAGGTTAAGAAGCCCTATCTTAGCAACAGGGAGGAGAGACATTGAAAGTTTTTTGAGTGAGAGAGTGCCACGGTCAAACTATTGCTTTAGTAAATGATTTTGGCCACTGTGTAAAGGATAGCTTGAAGAGGAGAAAGACGCATTATTAGGAGACTATCATCTGGGCAAGAAGTGAGGAAGGCCTGGGATAAGGTGGTGGTTATGAAAATGGCAATAAGAGGATGGATGTTAGCGATGTTCTGGAGGTAGAATCAGAAAGACTTGGCAAGTGATTAGATGGGGGGAAGAAGAAGAGGCAGAGAGATCCAGCTACTAGGACTCCAGAGTTCCTACCATGGGCTCTTCCTTGAGTGATACAGAAAAGTTGGTGCCTTCAACAGAAATAGGGAGGATTATAAGAAAGGTGTGTTTAGGCAAGAAGATATGGTGAATTCAGCTTTGGACATGGTGAATTCCAGATTCTAGCAGGACCCTTTCTGGTTCTGAATACTAATAATAGACATTCATATAGCACTTTAAAGTTTGTAAAGTGTATATACAATAACTCATTGGAACCTCATAACAACCCTGTGAAGTAGGGACTACAAGTGCTATTACTTTCATTTTATAGATAAGGAATGACTTGCCCATAGTCACACAGCTCCTAGATGTCAGAGGGAAGATTCAATCCCAGTTCTTCCTGACTCTGGGTCCAGCACTCCATCCTTTATGACATTTTCCTTAAGTGTACATTACCACCTTTAAAACTTCAGAGGTAAGAAAGCCTTGCCACTTTTCCCAAAGCCTGAAATCTTCCTTTGGAAGAGAAGAAATTCCTACAATATGCATAGAGCTATAACCAAGAATTTTTTCACCTCGGGCCAAAACAAATTCAGAGCAAGAAGCAAAGTAGCAGCCGCGGGCACAGAGAACAGTCTTACAAAGTTGGACTCTCATGCCCATGGGGACTTGAGGGTGGTATGGTGGACCTGGAACATATGTTCTATTGCATGGCAAAAGGTGTGGACCAATGGAGGAACAAAGTGAAAGATACATGCCCCCAAGAGGAAAGCACAACCCACTAGATGTCAGCTCCCTGGGCCAAAGCCCCATTCACTCTGTGCTAGTTATGGGTATGAGTATACACACTACCACAATAACACTCGACTTTCTGACTTTTGGTGGTATCTTATGCTGTAATCTCAAATCTCAATACTTCCTTGTTGCCATAGTTATAGAATCTGATTAGAGTTCAGCAGCTATAGGCTTCCCTAACCTGGATCTCAGCCAGCATTATGCTTTGTTTGGGGTACAAGACAAGGAGAATGGGAGCAAAACAGTCAGTCCTTCCCACCACCACCACCTCTTTCTCCCAGGAGGAAAGAACCTTAGAATTACCAGTCAAAGTTAGACCACACGTTGACTTCACAACTGGCAACAATAAAAGCCTACTGCTACATCCCAGGGTGTTAACTTGATGATATGAGCAACTTGAGATCTTCAGCTGGGCCCATATGTGCAGAATATACTCACACACTCAATGACAATCCATTGAACCAGCAAGTTCTTATTACTAAGACAGCTGCATCTTTACGTATCAATTGGTTTCACAAATACAACAGCTAAGGATTCCTGAAGCCTCCCCAATATGTGGGTGGCTGAACAGTTTTCTGTTTCTGAAAGGACTCCTGTACATTGTTTTCAAGAGAAGTGCTTGTTCTATGCAGATTTCTTTAGGTCTGCATAACCCTTGCCTTATTAAGACCTAGTTTCAATATACAGCTGTGTAACTCATCGATTCTGGATTCTACCTTGGTCTCTAAATGAGAACACAGAGTTATTCTTAACCTTTATGGGCCATCATAAATATACAAGGCTGAGTGTTTTCAAAGTCATGACAAAATTAATGCTTTCCAACGATTCTATAAATTCAAGCATGGATTTCTAATAGCTTCTTGTGTTAGGAAGAAACCCATTTTTTAAAGGCATTAGAGGGTTTTCCACAATTCTTCAATTAAAATGTTCCTTTTCTCATCTAATTTTCTGGACAACAAGATAGAGAACTGGCCTTAGACTTTTTCAAAGAATCATTACACATGCATATAGCACATTTCAATAAAGTATCCAGGAATTTTAGGAATCATTCACAATGTTTATTTGTGCTGTCATTGAAAAGTATGTTCTTCCATCACTGATGACTCATGATAGGCAGGTGGTCCCAAGTTTTCTGCAGGTCTTACTAAGCTGGGAAGGTTCCAGTCTGCATTGGGGGAAATAGTCCCCTCACTGATAAAACCAGGTATCCCTGAAGTCCTGATGTCTATTTATTCATAATAAATATTATAGCACAGAATTTAAGGAAGTTCATACTTTAAACACTTCAAGAATCTGTGATTTCATAAATGTGGAAACTCCTCACAATGATACAGATGATACACAAGCCCTCTCTGACTTTGTAGATGGTCTTCACAGAAGGTCTGCTTAGGCTATAAAAATCATCACCTTGTGGGCAACTTAATAATAAGTCTCTTTGTCTGGGTCTCAAACATCAGACATGTACACTGACACTAGAACACTTTTTGCTAAAGCCTTGTCTGAAGCTGAACCTACAGCTTTTCCAACTTGGTAGAACTTAGCAGAAGGAAGTTTATGCCATACACAAACAGAACTTTCTGCCATTCCTTATAATCTGCCAACCTCCTGGCTATTCTCCCTCCTTTCTCAATGACTTTGAAGTCTAGCTTGTGGGATTCCTCTTGGAGCTGTCCCTGCCTTTAGCTTCAGAGATTTCAATATCCATAATGATGACCTAACTCTACTTTGCTTCAGTCACCTACCAGGAGGTCACAGGTTAGATCTCCCCATCATCCCAAACAGCACCTCTAAAATCCTGAACCACAAGCTGCCGTTCCACCTCTGCTAGTCCTTTACTCCTCCCCAAACCTGTTGTTCACCTTCATCTTGCCACCTGGTTTCTTGAATCTTCCCAGCTTCATCTTTGGCTTTTTATCCACAGTGCCTGACAAATCCTTAACACTAGTTGACTAGCTAATTCCCCATTGTCCCTCCCTATCAGCCCTGTTCTGTGGCCTCCCTTCCCTCTCTACACAATCTCCACGAATTAATTAATACAATGATCAGTTGTATTAATAATGCCCTTTCCTCCCCCCTTCAGGCTCTTGTATCCTTGACCTTCTGGCTTTCCTGCCCTGCTAATCCTTGATCCTTAAGCCTGGGTAACTTCTACCATCTACGGCCTCCACACCCAAGAGGCCCAAGTGAAATCATGCTTCTCCCCCACGAAAACTTGCCTTTCCTTTTCACTTCCCCATTTCTATTAGTAGCACCACCATACTCCTAGCTTTTGTGGTTGTGCAGTCGTTTTTCAGTCATATACAACTCTTTGTGACCCCATTTGGGGTTTTCTAGGCAAAGATAGTGGAGTAGTTTGCCATTTCCATCTCCAGGTCCTTTTACAGATGAGGATGTAATTATTCATGTCACTGCAACTGTAGGAACCATGGTTCAGACCCTCATTGAGTATTATAATAGCCTTCTAACCACATACATACCATATTTAAATTTTTATTAAGTGCTTACTGTATACACAGCTAGGAACTGGGAAAGATTAAAAAGTTTGGGTAAGACACAGCCCCTACCTTCAGTGATCTTATCATCTAGCAGGGGGTTAAGACACCAACACAAATAGTAGCAACAACACATCATATTACAGGGAAATCCATTAGAAAATTATAAAACAGACTGCTATGTGAAGGTTGTTACTAACTAGAAAGACTATGGAAAGCTCAATAGAGAGGGGCATTTGTGTTGGAATGACTTTAAAGGACAGGTAGGTATTAAAAAGATGAGGAAAAGGGAGGGAGGATATTCCAAGCAGAGAAAATAGTGTGATTAAAGACACAGAATAATATGTGTGGGAAAATGGGGTGAGAGCAGATTGTGGAGAGCCTTGAATGCCAGACAGTAGAATATGGACTTTAATGGGTGGAAAATAAGGAAGCAATGAAGATTTAGGAGAAGAGGATTGACATGATGAGATCCATGCCTCCAAATAAGGTATGAATTCCTGATCCTGGCATTCAATACCTTTTATAATCTGACTCTACTCTGCCTTTCCAGCCTTATCACATATAATTCCCTTTTATATATACAGGGTGTCCCAAAAGCCCTAGTACAGTTTTATGCTTGAATAACTTCAATAGTTATAAAATAGCTTTTCAGCTTCACTAGCTTAAAGATCCACTGTGACTTTGGGGACACCCTGTATACTCCATATTCTAATCAAATTGGATCCTGCCCTTCTCCTAATTCCATCTTTTCTCAAAAGCTCCTCCAAGGCCAGATTGGAATCTTCCCATTCTTCATATTCATGTCTTGAAATTCCTACTTCACAGGGTTGTTGTACATATCAAATGAAATCATCTCTGTGCAGAATTTTGTAAGCTCAAAATATATAAACACGAGCTTTTATGATTTGGTATTCTTCCTTGATTTTTCCTCAGAATACCTACGTGCTTGTTGCTTCCAGCTGTTTACAGAGGTGTTGATAAGAGCATTCCAGGTAGGTGATGCAGGGGCAGGGATACAACAGAAAACTGGAAGGAGGAATTGCCATGGCGGGGGGAGCAAGAGATTTTAACCAGTGGGCACAGACAAAATAAGCCCACTTTTCTAAATAACAGACCACCTACTGCAGTAAGCTGAGAAGAGTGGGGACTTCCCAGGCATGCCCTTGGACAAAAAATAAGCAGAACAGTTAGAAAGAAAGAGATTGCCTCCTGCCAACCAAGTGGGCTTTGGGCTACAGTGATGATTAGAAGGGGGCAGCCAAGGAGGAGTTTCACCTTGGCAACAATCAAACCAAGGTGGCTGCAGAAAGTCAAAGACTTATCTCATCCCCAGGGAAGCCAAAGAAAGAATGAAAGGCCCTAGACACATCAGATATTCATTGCACAACTTTTTTTAAGTGACAAAAAACTAGAAACAAAGTAGATAGCCATCAGCTAAATAATTTATGATATGGGAATGTAATGAAATATTACTACATTATAAGATTATATGTGAGCTGTATGAATATGGTGAATACAGAGAAGTGTGGGAACACTTTCTGTGAAGTAATGTTTTGTACATAGTCAGTCCTTAATAAATGCCTTATGCATTCATTCAAGAAAGTAGAACCATGAAAACAATATATACAATGATTACAACCATGGAAATAGAAAGAATAAGAAGAGCAAACAAAAATGACCAAATCTGGCCTGGAAGAAGAGGTGAAAAAATACACATCCCTCCCTAACTTGCAGAGGAGGGAGACTAGGTGGGGGTCACAGCACCTATGGCCACGCTCATTTGTTCTGCTGAACTGATTTTTATCTCTGTCTTTTTTGTTCTTTTGCTATAAAGGATGGTTTTCTGTGTGGTGCAGGCATAATTTGGAAAATGAAGGTGATGTAAAAACAAAAGGAATAAATTTTAAAAGAGGAAAAATTGTTTCTTCTCAAAGACTTTCCTGCTGTCATGTTCATAGCCTTGATTAATTGGGGAAATGCTGGTTAGGGGCCCTGAAATAGGAGAATGATTACTGAACTGAATGGGCTTCCTGCTTTGGTTCCAGAACAAGATCTCCCTTGAATAACTTCCCATAGGTTTGGGATTCTTTCTAATTAGAGCGTGTGGAATTGGGGTCGCAACGGAATTAGGTCTCACCTATTTCCTTTCTTCTCTTTAATTTGCTAAACTTTACAACTAAACGATTCTGCTGCTTCCTGGAAAAGCAAATAGCCATGAAGGAAGGGAAGGTAGGGAAGAAAGGAACACAATTGGGTGGGGTTGGGAATTTGAATCTTGGCAAGAGTTTTCTAGGTTTTCTCTCTCAATTTGCATCAGTTCCTTTTGGCCCTGATGTTATCTCAGTTTTCCCAGGACAGAGAAAAACCCCACAAAACTTGTACAGAGCATTCACCTACATGCCTCAACTGAATCCACACTGAGACTACAAGTGATTTAGTCGGGCTTAGGGCTAGGCAAGGCAATGTGGTACAGGGCAAAGACTGAAGACTTGGGAGTCAGAGGGGCGTGGTTCAAACTCTGGGCTCTGCCACTTCCTATTAGTGTGACCTTGAATGAGTGACTTCCCTTCTCTATAAAATGAAAAGGTTGGACCAGATGACCTCCAAGGCCCCCTCCAGTTCTATGTCTAGGGGTGATTCCATAGGTAAGTTGGCAGCTGCCTCGGGTATAGAAATGCCTTGTTCTGCATCTGACCAAGTGCCCTGAGGAAACTACACTCCTCCATCTGTCCAAAGAAACTTAAATGAAGGGGAAAGCGTGTGTGCCTATCTTAGTGGTTTTCCTAGACAAAAGCAACCTTCAGCCTAGTGTTTCAAGCCCTCCCCAGTATGGCTTACATTTCATAGGCCTATTTTCACAGGTTCAGCTCTTCTTTAAGATGCCTTTCCTGACTCCCTCAGTTTCTAGTTCTCTCTCCTTCCTTAAATGACCTTGGATTTGCATATCTCTTTAAATTTTACATTACTCAGTAGAGTATAAGCTCCTTGAGGGCAGGAGCTATTTCATTTTTGTCTTGGAACCCCCATGTTGAATTGAATTGACTTATTCATGTCTATTTTCTTTATTTGGCTAAGAAATCCAGCCAATAATGATTCACAAAATCCCAGAAACATAGACTCTGACTTCATCAGAAGGGATTTTTAGAAGTCCTGCAGTTTAACTCTACCACCCCTCCAGAAACATCAATATCTTCTACAACATCCCAATCAAGTGGTCAACCAGTTTCTACTTGAACACTGTCAGTGACAGAGGATTAATTACCTTATAAGATAGCTCACCCCATTGCCAGACAACTCTAATTATTAGGCAGCTCTTCCTTTAAATACAGCCAAAATCTGCTTCTCCATTGGTCCTATTTCTACCTTCTAGGGATAAGCAGAATAAATTTAACTCCTCTTCTCCTTCAAAAAGTAAGTCAGTCAACAAACACATAAGCTCCTACTAGTACCCAGCACTTTGCTAAGCACTGGGCTTTAAAAAAAGAGACAAAAGACAGTCCCCGTCCTCAAGGAGCTCACAGTCTAACATGGGAGACAATAACCAAAGAAATATGTAAAAATGAGCTAAATGCAGGATAAATAGGAATTAATTAAGAGAGGGAAGGCTTTAGAATTAAGAGGAGTTAGAAAAGCGTTCCCTTTAAAAGATGGGCTTTTCACTGGGACTTGAAGTAAGCCAAGGAAGCCAGTAGATGGGATGAGGAGGAAGAGCATTCCAATCATGTGTACAACCAAAGAAAATGAATGGAGCTGAGTGATGGAGTGTCTTGTTTTAAAAAATATTTGAATACAAATATTTGAAAACTATCATGACTCCAAAGTCTTCTCTAGGCTAAATACCTCCAGTTCCTTCACCTGGTCCTTATGTGACCAAGGTTTTCAGTCCCATAATAATAACAATAATAGCTGATATTTACATAGTGCTTCAAGATTAGCAAAGAAATTTACCTGCGTTGTCTCAATAGAACTTTTCAACTACCTTGTGAGATTGGTACTACTGATAGTATCACTGTCATTTTACAGATGAGAAAACTGGGTCTCAAAGTGACTTACCCATGGTCACTATAGTATATAAGGCAGGATCTGAAACCAGGCCTCTCCTGACTGCCAGTCCAATATGCTCTCCATTATACCACACTGCCTCTCAATCCCTCACCGTCCTGGATTCCAGTGAGTCCAAAATACGTAGCAGAATGGGGTTACCTTCAAATCAATGAACAGACAACAAAGGAGAAAGACAAATTAAGTCATTTCTGAGATATCAAAAGGCAGGTGCTATGCAGTGGCTGGAAAAAAGGTGCTAAATTATGTAGAGGCCAGAGGAAAGAATAACTTCATCAAATATTGGTGAACTCACCAGTGGTTCATATGGTCTCCACATCTGGTTTTGGTCGAATGGATACTGTGGACCCAGATGCCTGCAGGCCTCTTGTTATGAACTTCTGCTATGGATGTTCAAGATCAAAAAAATACTAAAACTCAGGGGCGGCCTGAATAGAGCACCAGCCCTGGAGTCAGGAGGACCTGAGTTCAAATCCAGCCTCAGATTCAACACAAAAACTAGCCGTGTGACCTTGGGCAAGTCACTTAACCCCAGTTGCCCTCCAAAAAGCAAAAAATATATATATACTAAAACTCAGTCATCACTGGTACTAGGTCCAGCATGTTGGGGAACTGATTGCAAAGCTGTGCTAATATTTTATGTGTCAAAATATGACACCAATGAATGAAATAGCAGAAAGGATTCATAAGCTTATAATCAGGAGACCTGGGCTTCAGCCATGACTCTTTTATAATTAGCTGTGTCCACAAGGAAGTTAATTTATCTCCCTGAGGCTCCATTTCCTCAACTGTAAAATAAAGGTTTTACAGTAGATGAACTACTAGACAGTCTGTGGACTGAGGCAGCATGGCAGCCATTGTAGTGCTGGGGTTAGAATCAGAGGATCTGGGTTTGAATTCTAGCTATGCTACTTATTACCTGTGTGGGACCTTGGGCAAGTTCCTACAGGGCTCTGCATTTCAATTTCTTCTTCTGTAAAATATAGAATATAAGTTTCTTGAAGGCAGAGGCTCAGTTTGGTTTTATCTTTGTATCTTTAGTGCCTCACACATAGTAGGAATGTAATAAATGCTTGTTTATATTTGAATTGAATTGAATTAAAATGAGAGCTGGACTAGACTAGTTGGAAGGGCCCTTCCAATTCTAAATCTTACAATCTGTGATCCTGTGACCTGCAGCTCTAATATTCTGAACCAATTAAAAAAATGAGTGGAACATAATGAATGAGAAAGATTTTCACACAGAGTAAACAGCTACACTCAGAACCAATTGGGATCAAAGACATTTAGGGAGGACCAGCTTACCCAACAAGAAATGACATGAGGGCCAAGCATACTCAGGAGCCCAAGGTGTCAGGGTAAAGCTTCATCTGGTTCAGATGACAATGCCTTACAAGAAGGTACGGGAGCCATGGCTCTCACTTACATGTGCTGTCTTTGATAGACAAAGATGACTCTACAAACTAAGCCACTGAGCCAACTGAGTACAATGAGTTGTTTTTTTAATTGGGGAAACCATATGTACTGATTCCTGTAGCCATCCTCTTTTGCCCTCTCTCATGGGAGCTCATAGGATGGACTTAAGAGTACAGTCTGTGACCATAGAAGAGAGAAACAACTTTAGTCTCTGCAGTGATCAAGCTGCTGCAGGCCTAACTTTGCTTCTGCCTTCCAACCCCCTATATTCTTTATCCTCACCACACCCTCCCTTCCCCCCCCCCTCAGTTCTTTCCCAGGCCATCAACCCACATCAACCCTTGCCAATCTAAGGTTCTCCTTCCTGGTTCCCTTCAAACCTCAGATCAAATCCCAAAGTTTCACAGGAGACCTCTCCCATCCCCCAGCTGCTTGCTAGTGCCTTCTGCTCTGAAATTACCTACCATCTACTCAGTATATTTGCTGAATACACAGGCAGTTTCCCCCATTAAAACATTAGCTCCCCAAGGGCAAGAATCTGGCATATTTCACCTTCCTTTGTATCCCCAGTGCTTAGTACAATACCTTCTGCTTAATAAAAACTTGTTGACTGAATGACTAAGGGTTTCTTAGAGTCATGCTTTGAGCAAAAGGTAGCACTGGGGACTTATGAATCTTGGGCCACAGTGGCAAGGACAGTAAGCTCCACAACATTTGCACTAAGAGAAGCAGAATGAATAAACCAAATTGGTGAATAATTCTAGAATCATTATTCTTCTCATTTGAAAGGTATTACTAGGTTTATACAGTGGTGGCATGACATAGGGGCCAGAGTACAGGATTGGAAGTCAGGAAGACCTGGGTTCAAGTCTCCCCTCTCTGCCTCACACTAGCCGAGGGATTCTGGGAATTGTCACTTTACCTTTTAGTCTTAGGAAACTCCCTAAGACTTCTATACTAGGTTCTAGACAAGTTACTGATCTAGGTTGGTGGAGGGAACTTCCAAATTGATGAAATCAACAAACCCTTGATGTACTGACGTGTATATTTATATTTGAACATAAAGGCTTTTGGTTTCTGGAAATTCACAACACTTCTGGAAAAAGCATGAAGTCATACTGAGATATTATTTCAACTTGGGTAATGCTGAAAAGGGGTACAATTGCTCCATTCTCTAAACCTACCCTCTCCTAACTCTCTGAATCCTGTTCAACAATCTGATCCTCACTCTTGGGCAAGAATGGACATCAGCACCTTCCAGAAGCAGATCCTCCAGGACCTAAAACAAAGATATGAGATGACTCACATCTTTCTTGGGGTTTATCATGCTCAACTATGATCTCCAAGAAGACATTTTCAAATCTGTATATTGAGCCCTGAACTCTCTCACATCTCCAGACCAGTAGTATCTCCAAGGGACCTCCAGGACAGCTCCACCTGGATCCAGTCTCAACTAGCTGCCTCAATGCTATTTGAATTCAATTGTATTACATCATAGGGATATACTAGAGGCTCCTGTTTTCAGAAGCCAATTGTTAAATTTTCAGTATGAGCATTTACACCTCACAAATGCTGCAAATCAGGGCTTGATTTATTGCCCTGTTGACTGTTTATTCTCAAGTGATGGAGCAAATGTTAATGACACAGATTAAATTTATGCATGTTGTCATGAGTACACTTTGATTGTTTTGGAGAGCCAGTTGTTAAATAATTACCAGCATACCCCTGATCATATGCAACAGGCTTTCATTCAAAGCCTGTTGCATTTTCAGGCAGCTCCTTAGGGACAACTCCAGATTGGTGGAGAAAATGATGACACAAGGCTATATATGCCTGCATGAAGGAAGAATTGGTAGAGAGCTTGAGAGAGGAGAAACATTTTTTTCTTCAAGAGGACACATATGGTAAAAGACTTTCTCTGGGACCTACTCCAGAAATGGAGGGAAAACTGGCTCCTCAATATGTCCCTGATTTCCAGATTGTCTCCTTGGAGACTTCAGAGAGCTTTTCCCCTTCGGTGAGATTAGGGCTTCTCTTTTGGTTTGGGTAGAGATAACTTACTCCTAAAAGGAGAGCTTATTCACTCATGTTTTTTGGTATATTTTCTATAACTGCTCCAATTTTCATTTGCTGTTTGATTGGATAAGTGGTTGGAAGGAGTTAAACTGGTGAGTGTAACCTAAGGGCTAATAACCAGAGAAGCAGATTTTGTTTTGAAGCAAAATCATGCCCTTAGCTCAGCAATATTTAGAGGGCAGATAGATATAATTCTAGTCCAATACCCTTCTAAGGGACTAAAGGAAGAAGTGCCTAGTTTTGTGGCCCTTCTCCTATTCCCCTCAAGGCAGAAATCATAGTCTCCCTTGAAGAGGGGTGGACAAGATTTCAAAACTATGATATCTATAAATGCCTCTCGTGAACCACATGTAGACCATTTGGACATATATATCTTATACATATATAAATATGGTTACATCACTGTTCAAAAGCCTTCAATGGAGACTGAATCCTACATCATGTTCAAAATCTTTGCGAATCCACTCTGAGACCAACTCACCAACCAGTGAGCCCCTGCCCTGGACCCCCATATCAGGAGAAGCCCTGACCACTCTACTTCTGGCTCACTCTGGTCTGTTCCATCTCCGCATTAGTTGTCTTAGCCTGCTAAGAATGACTCCATCCTGAGATCCTCCATTCTTCCTCCCTCCCCTTTACAATTCCACTTTATGTACTGTCTTCCCCTATTAGAACATAAGCTAAATACTGTATTGTTTTTGTATACCCAGAGCTTTGGTAGCAATAGGTAGTATAGTGGCAGCACTGGACCTGGGGTCAGGAGGAATTGAGTTCAAATGATGACACTTCCTAGCTGTTTGACCCTGGTCAAGGCATTTACCCTCTGTTTACCTCAATTTCCTCAACTGCCTTGCTGGGTCCCTATGAAGATCAAAGGAGATAATACTTCTAAAGCACTTAGGAGAGTGCCTAGAACATTATAGGTGTTTAATAGATGCTTATTCCAATCCCTTTCCCCTCCCCACAGCAGAACTTAGCACAACACCTGGCACACAGTAAGTGGTTAATAAATGCTCTATTGCCTGGCATTCAAGGCTTTCCATGATCTATAGCCATTCTACCTTTCCTAAAGTTTTACCCATCCCTTTTGTCAGAAATTAAATTCCCCTTGGGACATACATAGTTCTTTGAATGTCTCTTATGCCCTTATCGTATATGGCTATGTAATATAGTTTGTGGCTTATTCCCCAACTGCAAGACTGTAAGCCCCAGGAGGGTAGGCATCATGTCTTATCTAAAACTTTGCCTCTTCCCCCAAAGCCTAGCCCAAGGTTTTGTAAACAGTAAACTCTTAAGAAATTATTGTTGAGCACAATTGAATTAGGAGGTTACTGTTTTAGCTTAAAAATCATCCAGCTCCTGTCAGGCTAGAGTAGAGACTATGTCTTATCAGCAGAGCAGTACTTAATGCAGGGTGGGTGACAATGTGAATAATGATTTGAAAATGAAATTTGTGGACCATCCACAATGCAGATTGTGAAGAGCTGACTGGGAGAGATAAAAAAGTAGTCTATTTTAGGTGCCACTAAATATAAGTCACCTCTGGATACATTTTTCACAGAGAGGCCCAGGATTCCAACAGAAAAAGGCTTCTGGTTGTTAACAACAGTCAGAAATGATCTTCAGAGTTGGCTATCTTCTGCCTATCTAAGGAGCCTGAAGCAAAACCAGACACCAGCTGAAATCAACAGTGGAAGTTCAGACCTATTTGCCAAACAGGCAGGAGTAGAATGCTAAGGAAAAGGAAAGAGAAAAACTCAAAAGCAGAGTACCTGACAGTGTCCTTTCAATTCATGTAAGAAAGTTGGAAGGTATTTGTAAAGTGATCAATAATCTTTCCTAGAAGCTTTCTGGGAACGGGGCGATAACGCTGGCACTGGGTTCTATGGTGACATAGAGCACCACTGGATTTCTCCCGATAACCCTTCCTTTTACAGAGCTGATTTCTCAATAGACTACTGCAGAAGACAAAACTTGTCTGAAACTTGTCAGGACTAAGATTTAGTTCCAAGCTGGGGAGCATCCGAAGCCATATAAGGAAAAGAGGCTTGAATGAGGACTCCCAAGCTCAGGATTGCAATACTGTCCTAACTGGCTTCCCTGCCTCAAGTCTCTCCCCACTACAAACCATCCTCTACAAAGCCACCAAAAGGGTGACTCTATTTACTCCCCTACTCAAAAAATTCCACTGGCTTCCTGTTACTTCTAGGATCAAACACAAAGTACTCTGTTTGGTATTTCAAGTACCCTTAACAATTGGTCCCAACCTACCTTTCCGAATTAATTAAACATTACTTCCCTTTAAACACAGTATGATCAGCCTAAACTGCCCTCCTTACTGTTCCTTACTCACAGTACTCCATCTCCCATCTCTGTGCCTTTGCACTGGCTATCTTCTCGGCCTGGAATGTACTCCCCCTCCTCACATCTACCTCTTGGAATCCCCAGCTGCCTTCAAAACTCAGCACAGGCACCTTTTATTATACTTTTATATGCATGCATTTATGTTGTCTCTCCAATAGAAGGGAAGCTCTTTGGTGGCAAGGACTGTTTCATTTCAGTCTTTGTATCCCCAGCACCTAACAGTATCTAGCACAGAATAAATTTATTGATTGACAGCTTGATTAAAGTCAACAGTAGGACAGGCTATCTCATTAGGTAATGAACTCCCTGTCACTAGAAGTATTCAACTGGAGTCTGGATAACTCCCTGTCAGACATGCTATAGAGGAAATTCTTGCAATGAATAGGAAGTCAGACTAAAGCACTGGTAAGGACCCTCAGAGATTTGACAAACACATGAACTCATCTTTCCCAACGAGACACAGCTTGGTCACAGAGCTGAGACCTGAACTAAAGTCTCCTATCTTTGAGTCTAGTATTCTTTCCATTATATCAACAGCCAAAGAGGAAAGAATCAACTCACTTTGGCTCCCTTAGAAAGAAGAGTAAACCAAGAGTGATAAAATTCCATTATTGTAAAGTTAGACTGAAACCAAGGCAATTTCAACCTGCTAAATGCTGCTTATAAGTAAGAAGTTGTCCCTAATGGAGCTAGGTCCTACTAGGTCCACTAGTCTAAGGCACTATTTCCTTAAAGGAAATCTTCCATAAAAGAGCTACAGTATGGTACACTCCATTACTAATCACATTGATTGACTTTACTTCAGGCACGCCAGCAAATTAGAGGCTCCCATTATGTAAAGTCACTTTTCAGGAGGGTTTAGTGGACTGTTGTTATTGATAAAGACAATATCGAAACTGTATTACTGGCCCGATTCTAGATGGCAGCATATGCAGAACAGGAAGATGATTAAGCAAAGTTAGTAGGGAAATGATAAGTAGGTTATGTTGTGTAATCCCTCCCTGGGGGACTTACAATTACTCCTCAACATGACAGCTCCAACGCCAGCAAAATCACTTACCTGTATCTCTACAAGAATTAGTTCGACATCTTCCATGTGTTCAGCAATGGGGAGTTCCTTTTGACCTCTTCATGGAAAGGCTGAGCAGCATCCTATTTGAGACCTAGGCACTCACTCTGGAAGCCAAACAGAGGCGTGCTAGAGGCTGAACAATTACTGGAGAGCAGAGTATGTTTTCAGCAAGATGGTTGGAATGCATCAGTTGAATAATTAACGCACACTTCATAGAAGTCTAGGGAAAGGAAGCCAAAAACAAATACAGTCTGACCTATGCTCACGACTGAATATATCAGGGATTTTCTGGGGGCCTGTGAAGTAGAAGTCTAAAAGCCAAGGGACATAAATGCTCTCGGTGATGGTCGGATTGCAAATAAAGTTGAAGAATCAATGATATGCTGACCTTAGAATTGGGTTGCAAATTGCAAAGCAGCAGAATTACAATTACAGCATGGAAGTGCATACACATCAGGACTTCTGGGCAATCCATTCACTCCTAAGTTCTTAAAACTGTTCTGAAATGTATTTGCCTATGGCAAGCTGTAATTATTAGCATTTTTAAAAAATAAAAATTGTGGAAAATAGCAAATGGATTATTTCAGCCAGTCAGAGGCTGAGTGTCTCAGGCCCCATGTCATGTAGACTCTGAATGGGTAGGCAGCTTCCAAGAGGCACTTCTCTGCTCAGCAAGCAGCTACTAAGTGCTCAGTAGCAATAATGGAGAGACCCATGATTCTGACCAAGCACTTCAAGGTCTTAAAATCCATGATGCTTTCCCTATGAGAATGTAGTCATGGCCCCCCTCAGAGATGGAGGAACATTGTGGGCTTTCATTTAAATACCGATTATGTAAGCTACCAGCAACTTCCACAAATGGGAAACAGCCCATTAGAACACAGCTTGGCTGACGCTGAGGAATTGGTTTGGAAATAGATTTAAATCAGCTTTCCCATAAGTTAAAATGATTGCAATTCCTTTCCTTTAATCAATTTTCTCAAATTAAGTGTGCCAGATGTTCTAAGGTCACACAATACTTTTTGTGGCGATCAATTTACCGAACATATTATAAACTGTTGTCAGTATACTTCTTCATATGACCTAGCATTACAGCTACTTCTTTCCAAGTCCTCCTCTCCCCGACTTCCCTAATTTTGTCATTTCATAAGGATCAGCCAGTACAAGCCTCTCATTTTACCAGGATGGAGCTGATACCCCAAGAGGTAAAGTCATTTAGCTAAGGTAACACAGTTAATAAGCAGCAGAGTCCCAAACCAAATCCAATGCTCTTTCCATCATACCATTATGCCTTTCTTCATCATATGCCTTCAAACCAACTGATTTTCATCTCCTAGTCTGGGTCCTATTTGCTGTCCCAAATCAAACTGTTTCCCAATCCCTTGATTTTTATTCTCACTGACAACCAATTGGTATATCTTAGAGTAACATATTTTTCTACCCTTCATCCCTGCAGAGGTGGAGAGAGGAATAGGAAACTAGTCTCTCTGGGACACAGGGAGAAGTATCAGGTTCTAGGAAATGGGGAGGGGGAAGGCCTGGAAAGTAGGGCTCCTGCTTTGGGGCTCCTGGGTTCACTGTGTGATCTTAGATGAACTACTTAACTTCTCTGCGCACCTACCCAACCCCCACATAGCTATGGTTAGCAAAGTACCATGAGATCCCCAAAGAAGGATGTTATGAAAACACAATCAATTAACTGACCTATCAACTGGAATTCATTTAGCACATTTGGTATGTCAGACACTAAGCTAGATGCTGGGGATACAAATACAAAGCATGAAATAGCACAAACTCTCAAAGAGCTTACATTCTATAGATGGCAGCTGACTCATGAGAAAAATGAAGCAAAGCTTCGGCCAGGGCCAAAGAGTCAAAGCCCCCATAGGGTAAAGTCAACCTGTTCTCACTAGCTCCTCCTTGCTCTTTAAGTCAAAGGCAGATGAGGCACACTATGCTCATTTCCGTTCTGAGCTAGGGATGTGGCTCTTCCTATAAAGGAGGAAGATGGCCCCTCTAATGACAGAAGGACAAGGATTTGTATGAAAACTATGAGAAGTCTTTAGTGGCCTGACATTGATAGGAACCAACAGTGATACATGGCTGCTACCAAAAGCTACCTAGACTGTTGGCAACATTCAATAAAGCATTGGCCAGCAAGGGAGGGTGAAGGGAAGAAGATAACAAACCCTAGACATATTGTGTCTGTAATACACTGTATTCATTTCTGGTACCGTATTTTAGGAAGGATGCTGATAAACTGGAGACCATCTTGGGGAAGTTAACCAGGATGGCTACAGGATGATAAATTTCAAACTGGAAAGTATTTTAGAGGTTATTTAGTCGAAATCCCCCATTTTGAAGATGATAAACAGAGTTCCAGAAGGATTAAATGACTTGTCCAAAGTCACAGAGCTAGTAAGCAGCAGCAGAATTTATACTGGAACTCAGGACCTCTACCTTTAGCCATTCAAAGACTTAATTAAATTCCAATGTTGTTTTAGGAGGTTGATGTGAGGATGGTGTTTAGACATTCAATGGGCATGCCATTCAAGAACTGTTTGAAGGAACCGAGAATGTTTGACTGGGGGTGGGGGCAAATTCTGTAGGCTGTAATGAATGTCTTAAAGTAACTGAAGGGCTTATTATATAAAAGAAGGATTATATATGTCCCTCTTGGGCCCAAAGCAGCAAATGCAATGAGTAGAAATAGCAGTGGGGTAGAGATAATCTTAGTGTGAGGAAAAACTGCCTAACAAACAGTTACTCACAAATGGAATGAACTGCCTAGGGAGGTAGTGGATTCCTACCCCTAGAGATCATTTGTGGAGAATGTTCTAGGACTTCTTTAAATCTTAGGTACAAGCTGGACTAGGTGACTTCTCTGGTAACTTTGCAGTGAGAGGTGGGTGGGGAGGAGAATAAGGCTTTGGGAAGACCCATGGGAGAGACTACACCCTACCTGACTGTACTGGAAGAGGGGCGCAGGAAGTGAAAGCTGCTACAAGGTGCTGGGCCTGTGTGGCCTCTTGAACAGGAGCAATTACTTTATATTGCATGGAACAAGCAAGGCCAGTACAGCTGCAGAAAACAGAACCAAATGGTTACCCAAATGTGAAGCCAGTCACACAGCTCCTACACACCTACTATAATAAAAACCTAAAGTGTACACCAAACCACAAAATAATCAAGAAGTCCAGTAAGAAAATACAATGACATCATCCACTCAATAACTATTCAAAAAGTCAGACAGAAACCTAAGGGTTTCAAGGGAGTACCAGATCAACCAAGGAAGGAAGTGTATAGCCTGTAAAGTTCTATATCCAGAGGTACCAAGAATGGAGGGCTCCCCTGAAAAAGCCCCAGGACATTTAGAAAGTTTCAGGGTAGGAAACTGAAAGCCCCACAGAGCAACAGTGAAGAATAATTAGCAGAATGCTGACCAGTGTGAAGCAGTGCTCAGATTCATAGCCCAGACCCAGAGCCTCTGAAGTCCCTGACACTCTCCAGAGAGGGCCCAGCAGATCCAGTGATCTGAACCACAAAGATCCAGGGGAGGGGGGGTGGAGTCAAGATGGCAGAGTAGAAACAGGGCTTCTGAGGGGCTCCAGCTCCCACCTCCTCCAATTCATGTAAAAGGTAACCTTAAACAAACTTTGGAGCTACAGAACCCACAAAATGACATAGAGAAGCTAACCTCCAGCTGAGGACAGCCAGGTAGGCCAGCAGGAAGGAGGCAGCAGAGCACTCTGAGAGCCAACTCCAGGCCCTCCCGTGCAGGAAGTTTTAGCCTCTGGATGGGCCTCACCAGCCACAGGCTGGAGGGACTTCAGATCACCAGCAGCTGTGGCAGTTTCCAGAAATATTAACACACAGATGCTAAGGACAAAGTGAGAGGTTAGTGCATTGTAGACTTTGGGATCTGGTAGTTTGGGAGTACAGTCGGCCTTTGCCCCCAGGGTGAGAAGCATCTGAGGAGCAGCAGATGTGCAGCTTTAGCTCCTGGCCTGCAGATTGTAGGGAGACCAAGAAACCAGTCTGAGGGGTAATCACTCTTGCTTTAACCTACTTGGATCTGGATTGTGGTCTACGGTGGAGGTCCTGGGGTGTGCTACCAGCTTGCTAGAGCATGTGGAAGCTTCAGAGAGGGCACCCAACTAATACCTTTGGCAGCTGAGAAAACCCCATCATTTGGGATGAAGCTCCTCTGCCTGGTGGCAGAGTACTACTGTGGCAAAAAGCCCAAAAGTCAAGTAATTGAGTGGCAACATGAGCAGGCAAAGGAAGCAAGGCAAATAGAGCAACCCAACTTTACACTCCTATTTTGGGGACAAGAAGGATCAAAGCATGGAACAGGAGGAAGACAATGAAGTCAGAACTCCTGAACCAAAAGCTTCCAAGAAAAGTACAAGCTAGTCACAAGCCATAGAGGAACTTAAGAAGGATTTTGAAAACCAAATAAGAGAAGTGGCGTAAAAATTGGGAAGAGAAATGAGAACGATGCAAGAAAATTATGAAATGAGAGTCAACAACCCGACTAAAGAAAATAAGGTCTTAAAAAAATAGATTAACTCAAATGGCAAAAGAGGCCCAAAAAGCCAATGAGGAGAAGAATGCCTTAAAAAGCCAAATTTGCCAGATGGAAAAAGAATCTCAAAAGCTCACTGAAGAGAATCATTTCTTCAGAATTAGGTTGGAGTAAATGGAAGCTAGTGACTTTATGAGAAATCAAAATACTATTTAACAGATCCAAACAAATAAAAAATAGAAGGCAATGTGAAATATCTCACTGGAAAAACCACTGACCTGGAAAATAGATCCAGGAGAGATAATTTAAAAATTATTGGACTACCTGGAAGCCATGATCAAAAAAAGAACCTAGAAATCATCCTTCAAGAAATTCTCGAGGGGCGGAGCCAAGATGGCGGAGTAGAAACAGCATTTCCAATGTGCTCTGCCCCGCACAAATTTCAAACACTGTGAAAGGGGACTCTGAACAACTTCTGGAGCCACAGCACCCACAGAACGGCACAGAGAAGCTAACCTCCTGCTGAAAACAGCCCAGCAGCCCTGCAGGGAGCAGCCAGCGCAGCACTCTGAGAGCAGGCAGTACAGCGTTCTGAGAGCAGGCAGCATAGCACACTGGGAACCAACAGCACAGCGCGCAGAGCTGAGCCCAGCTCCACGGTTTTAGCCCCAGGGTGGCCGGGCCTTCAGCTAGCTGGAGGGACCCCAGAACACCAGCAATTGTGGCAATTCCAGAATTATCAGCACAGATATGCCTAGGACAAAGTGAGAGGTTAGTGCCCTGTGGACTTTGGGACCAGTATTTGGGGAACGCATGGCTTCCTCCCCTGGGAGCGAAAAGCTGCTGAAGAAACAGCTGCACAGAAGCCATTTTGCAGAGTCAGTAGTGGCTCTAGCTCCTGGTCTGCAAACTGTAGGAAGATACAGCAATCAGTCTGGGGGTTAATAGCTCTTGCTTTAAACTGCCTGGATCTGGATTGTGGTCTGGGGGTGAAGTTTGGGGTGGGTATCCAATTTGCCAGAGTGGGTGGAGGCTTTACAGAGGCCACCCAACTGGAGGAAGTTGTGAAGACCCCACGTTTGGGCGGAAGCTCCCCTGTCTGGTGGCAGAGTCCTACTGTGGCAACAAACCCAAAAATCAAGTAATTAAGTGGCAACATGCCTAGGCAAATGAAACAAAATAAACAGAAAAGTTCAACATTGGACTCCTATTTTAGGGGCAAAAAGGCTCAAAGTATGGAGGAGGACTGTGAGGTCAGAACTCCTGCACCAAAAGCCCCAAATGAAAATACAAGCTGGCTACAGGCCATAGAGGACCTTAAGAAGCAGATAAGAGAAGTGGGGGAAAATCTGGGAAGAGAAATGAAAAAGATGCAAGAAAAGTATGAAATGACAGTCAACAGCCTGACTAAGGAAAACAACACCTTAAAAAATAGACTAACTCAAATGGCAAAAGAGGCTCAGAAAGGCAATGAGGAAAAGAATGCCTTAAAAAGTCGAATTTGCCAGATGGAAAAAGAATCTCAAAAGTTCACTGAGGAGATTCATTCCTTCAGAGTTAGACTGGAGCATATGGAGGCTAGTGACTTTATGAGAAATCAAGATACTATTAAACAGATCCAAACAAATGAAAGAATAGAAGGCAATGTGAAATATCTCATGGGAAAAACCACTGACCTGGAAAATAGATCCAGGAGAGATAATTAAAAAATTTTGGACTACCTGAAAGCCATGATCAAAGAAAGAACCTAGGGTGGCTAGGTGGCGCAGTGAATAGAGCGCCGGCCCTGGAATCAGAAGGACCTGAGTTCAGAGCCGGCCTCCGACACTTAATCCATACAAATTAAAACCTAGCCGTGTAACCTTGGGCAAGTTACTTAACCCCAATTGCCCTAAAGGGGAGGCTAGGTGGCGCAGTGAGTAAGAGTGCCGGCCTTGGAGTTGGGATGACCCGAGATCAGATCCGGCCTCAGAAAATGAGCACCCACGCATAAATAATGACTAGCCGTGTAACCTTGAGCAAGTTACTTAACCCCAATTGCTTTAAAAAAAAAAAAAGAACCTAGAAATCACCCTTCAAGAAATTCTCAAGGAAAATTGCCCTGATGTTTTAGACCCAGTGGGGGAAATAGAGGTTGAAAGAATCCACGATCACCTCCTGAAAAAGATCCCAAAAAGAAAACTCCTAGGAATATTATAGCCAGGCTCCAGAACTCCCAGATCAAGGAGAAAATACTACAAGCAGCCAGGAAGAAACAATTTCAATATTGTGGAAACACAATCAGAATAGCCCAGGACCTGGCAGCTTCTATACTGAGGGATCGAAGGGCATGGAATATGATATTCCAGAGGGCAAAAGAGCTGGGATTGAAGCCAAGGGTCACCTACCCAGCAAAACTGAGTATCTTGTTTCAGGGGAAAATATGGTCATTCAGTGGAATAGAGGACTTTCAAGCATTCTTGAGGAAAAAACCAGAGTTGAATAGAAAATTTGACATTCAGACACAAGAAGCAAGAGATGCTTGAGAAGGTAATCAAGGAAAAGAAATCAAAAGGAACTTATCAAAGTTGGACTATTTACAGTCCTACATGGAAAAACAATAACTGTGTTTGATGAAACCTTTCTCATTATGAAAATAATTGAAGAAGGGTACATGGCATATGTTCACAGGTATACATGGATAGAGGGCACAGGTTGAATTTGATGGGAAGGGATGATTATTTTTTTTTGGAGGGCAATTGGGGTTGGGTGACTTGCCTGGGGTCACCTGGCTGCGTTTTTGTTTGTGTGTTGGGTGTCTGGGGCCAGATCCGAGCTCGGGTCCTTCTGGCTCCGGGGCCAGTACTCTGCTCGCTGTGCCACCTAGCCGCCCCAAGGAAGGAATGATTCTTAAGGGGTGAAGTCAAGAGGTGAGAGAGGAAAGTGGCAAGAGGAGATGGAGAGAGACAGGGTAGGGTAAACTATCTCATGTAGAAGAGGCAAGGGGAAGTAGTTGCAGGGGAGGGGAAGAACAGGAAGGCAAAAAGGCAAAAGCATATTCTCATTGAAGTTGGCTCAAGGAGAGAATCACATAGAGACTAAATGGATTATCTTACCCTCACTCACTCTCCTGAGTAGGGGAAAGGGGGATGAGAGGGAGGATGATGGAGCAGAGGGCATTCTGGGGGGAGGGGAGGTTGGAAGTACCCACTATCAAAGAGGGACAGGATCAAAGTAGGGAATGGACCAGGTGGGAGGTAAGACGGGTGGGAGGGAAATATAAGCAGTCTTTTACAATATATCTACTATGGTAATGTTTTGCATAGCTATACATTTACAACACATACTGAATTGCTTATCTTCTCAGAGGGAGTGGGTGACAAGGAAGGAAGGGAATGGATCTGAAAATCGAAGTTTTAAAATTAAATGTTTCATAAGATGTCCAGGCATTGGGGCTCAGAGATTCACCTTGCCCTAATGGCAAAGTCGAAGGGGATATGGGAGAAGATATGGGAGAGAGCAGATTGGATGAGGGGATATCTAGTGGGACTGCTATTCTGGGGTGGCAGGTAGGGAAAAAATGGGGGAAAAATGTAACTCATAACCTGGTGGAAATGAATGATGTAAACCAAAAGTTAATAAAGCATTTGTTTAATTAAAAAAAAAAGAAATTCTCAAGGAAAATTGCCTTGATGTTTTAGAACCAGAGGGCAAAATAGAGGTTGAAAGAATCCACCCATCACTTCCTGAAAAAGATCCCAAAAAGAAAACTCCTAGGAATATTATAGCTAGGTTCCAGAACTCCCAGATCAAGGAGAAAATACTACAAGCAGACAGGAAGAAACAATTTGAATACTGTGGAAACACAATCAGGATAATACAGGATCTGGCGGCTTCTACACTGAGGGATTGAAGGGCTTAGAATATGATATTCCAGAGGGCAAAAGAGCTGAGATTAAAACCAAGAATCACCTACCCAGAAAAACTGAGTATCATGTTTCAGGGGAAAATATGGTCACTCAGTGGAATAGAGGACTTTCAAGTATTCTTGAAGAAACAGAGTGGAGGGGGTGGCTAGTTGGTGCAGTGAATAGAGCTCTAGCCCTGGAGTCAGGAGGACCTGAGTTCAAATCTGGCCTCAGTCACTTAACACAAAAACTAGCCATGTGGGGGGCGGAGCCAAGATGGTGGAGTAGAAACAGCTCATCCAAGCCACTCTGCCCCCACATTCCCCCCAAACGCTGTAAAAGGGGACTCTGAACAACTTCTGGAGCCCCAGCACCCACAGAACAACAAAGAGAAGCTAACCTCCTGCTGAGGACAGCCCAGCAGCCCTGCAGGAAGGACCAGCGCAGTGGTCTGGGACCTGGCAGCGTGCAACGCGCGGAGCGCAGGAGCCGAGCCGAGCTGAGCCCAGGTCTGCATGAGCCGAGGTTTTAGCCCCAGGGCAGCAGGGCCAGCAGCCAGCTGGAGGAACCCCAGAACACCAGGAGCTGTGGCGACTCCAGAATTATCAACATAGACTTGCCTAGGACAAAGTAAGAGGTTAGTGTCCTATGGACTTTGGGACTGGTATTAGGGAATGCGTCGGCTCCCTCCCCTGGGGGCTAGAAGCCGCTGAAGACAAACGCCATTTTGTAGTTTTCAGAGGCAGCTCCCGCTCCCAGCCTGCAAATTTGTAGGGAGATCCAGCGATCAGTCTTGGGGGGTAATCGCTCTTGCTTTAACCTCCCTGGATCTGGATTGTGATCTAGGGTGGAAGTCGTGGGTGGGTTTACAGCTTGCCAGAAACGGAAGTTGCCCCCCACACGTTCGGGACGAAAATTCCTCTATCTGGCCTTAAAGCCATAGTGTGGCAACAAGCCCAAAAGTCAAGTAATTAAGTGGCAACATGCCAAGGCAAAGGAAACAGAAAAATGCAACCCTAGACTCCTATTTTGGGGGCATAGAGCAGGAAAAGGACTGTGAGGTCAGAAGTCCTGCTCCAAAAGCCCCAGGGGAAAACATGAGCGGGTTGCAGGCCATAGAGGACCTTAAGAAGGACTTTAAAAATCAAATAAGAGAAGTGGAGGAAAAATTGGAAAGAGAAATGAGAAGGATGCAGGAAAAGTATGAAATGAGGGTCAACAGCCTGACTGAGGAAAACAACACCTTAAAAAATAGACTAACTCAAATGGCAAAGGAGGCCCAAAAGGGCAATGAGGAGAAGAATGCCTTAAAAAGTCGAATTTGCCAGATGGAAAAAGAATCTCAAAAGTTCACTGAGGAGATTCATTCCTTCAGAGTTAGACTGGAGCAAATGGAAGCTAATGACTTTATGAGAAATCAAGATGCTGTTAAGCAGATCCAAACAAACGAAAGATTAGAAGGCAATGTGAAATATCACATGGGAAAAACCACTGACCTGGAAAATAGATCCAGGAGAGACAATTTAAAAATTATTGGACTACCTGAAAGCCATGATCAAGGAAAGAACCTAGAAATCACCCTTCAAGAAATTCTCAAGGAAAACTGCCCTGATGTTTTAGATCCAGAGGGCAAAATAGAGGTTGAAAGAATCCACCGATCACCTCCTGAAAAAGATCCCAAAAAGAAAACTCCCAGAAATATTATAGCCAGGTTCCAGAATCCCCAGATCAAGGAGAAAATACTACAAGCAGCCAGGAAGAAACAATTTCAATATTGTGGAAACACAATCAGAATAGCCCAGGACCTGGCAGCTTCTACACTGAGGGATCGAAGGGCATGGAATATGATATTCCAGAGGGCAAAAGAACTGGGAATGAACCCAAGGGTCACCTACCCAGCAAAACTGAGTATTTTGTTTCAGGGGAAAATATGGTCATTCAGTGGAATAGAGGACTTTCAAGCATTCTTGAGGAAAAAACCAGAATTGAATAGAAAATTTGACATCCAGACACAAGAAGGAAGAGATGCCTGAGAAGGTAATCAGGAAAAGAAATCAAAAGGAACTTATCAAAGTTGAACTATTTACATTCCTATATGGAAAAGCAATAACTGTAACTGATGATATCTTTCTCACTATGAAAATAATGGAAGAAGGGGGTGTGGTCATATGAATACATATGTGAATGTGTGTGTATATGGTTACAGTTATATATGGATAGAGGGCATAGGTTGAATTTGTTGGGAAGGGAGAATACTCAAGGGATGAAATTATGAGGTGAGAGAGGAAAGTGGCAAGAGGAGATGGGGAGAGACATGGTAGGGTAAACTATCTCATGTAGGGGAAGTGGTTGCAAAGGAGGGGGAGAATAAGGAAGGCTAAAAAGGCAAAACCACATTCACATTGAATTTGGTTCAGGGAGAAAATGACATACATACTAAATGGGATATCTCAACCTGCAGCAGGATAGGGGGAAGGGGGATGAGAGGAGGGATGATGGATGGGAGGGCATCCTTGGGGTGAGGGAGGTTGGAAGTACCCACTATAGAAGAGGGACAGGATCATGTAGGGAATGGACCAGGTGGGGGGTGGGATGAGTGGGAGGGAATTATAAGCAGCCTTGTACAATATATCTACTATGATAATGTTTTTGCATAGCTAGACATGTACAACATATACTGAATTACTTATCTCCCAAGAGGGAATGGGTGACAAGGGAGGAAGGAAATGGATCTGAAATTTGAGGTCGTAACATTAAATGTTTCAAATATATATAAATACTATTATTAATACTCTTGCTTGTAATAGGGAGATAAGATGTGCAGGCATTGGGATGCAAAGACTCACCTTCCTCTAATGGAAAAGTCGATGGGGGTATGGGAGAAGGTATGGGAGAGAGCAGATTGGAGGAAGCCATATCTTGTGGGATTACTGTTCTGGGAGGTTGGGTAGGGGAATAATGGGGGGAAAATGATTGTAACTCAAAATCTGGCGGAAATGAATGATGTAAAACAGAAGTTAATAAAGCATTTGTTTAAAAAAAAAACTAGCCATGTGACCTTGGGCAAGTCACTTGACCCAACTGACCTCCAAAAAAACAAAATAAATTTTGGTAGGTTGTTTTCTGAGGTACCACGTCTTACCACTCAGATTGGCTAAGATGACAAAACAGGAAAATGACAAATGCTGGAGAGGATTTGGGCAAATTGGAATACTAATGCATTGCTGGTAGAGTTGTGAACTTATCCAACCATTCTGGAGAGCAATCTGGAATTATGCCCAAAGGGCTAGAAATAATTTCATACCCTTTGACCCAGCCATACCACTTCTAGGGTTATATCCCAAAGAGATCAGAGAAGTGGGAGGAAGACCCATATGTACAAAAATATTTATAGCAGCTCTTTTTGTGGTTGCAACGAACTGGAACTTAAGGGGGTGCCCATCAACTAGGGAATGGCTAAACAAGTTATGGTATATGCATGTAATGGAATACTATTGTGCTATAAGAAAGGAGGAGCAGACAGACTTCATATTTACCTGGAGAGGCTTATACAAACTGATGCTGAGTGAGAAGAGTAGAACCAGGAGAAATTTGTATACAATCATAGACACAACATATGTGTGACGACCAACTATGATAGACTGGACTCTTCTCAATCCCCAAAGACTCATGATGGAGAGAGATGTCTACATCCAGAGAAAGAACTAGAAAGAACTGAGTTTGAATCCTGATTGAAGCAAACTACTTGATCTTTTTCTTTTTCTTGTTTGGTTTTATTTCCTCTTTACCATTTTTCATTCCATCTAGTACAATCCTTTTTGTAACCTGACTAATGTCTAATGTGAAAGTATTTGCAGATCCTATACTGGATTGTATGCCATCATGGGGAGGCAAGGGAGGGAGGGAAAGAAAATTTGAAACTCAAGTTATTATGGAATTGAATCTTGTAAACTAAAAGTAAACAAAAAAATGAATAAAGACAAAAAAACTGGAAAAAAAGAAAAAACAAGAGTTGAATAGAAAATTTGGCATTCAGATACAAGAAGCAAGAGAAGCATGAGAAGGTAAACAGGGAAAAGAAATCATAAGGAACTTATCAAAGTTGAACTATTTACATTCCTACATGGAAAAATTTATTGTAACTTATGAAACTTTTTTCAGTATAAGAATAGTTGAAGGGAATAGAAATGTGTGTATGTATACATACATACATATATATTTCTATATAGGAGGGTATATGGGCATATGAATACATATGTGAATGTGTGTATATATGTGTACAGGTATACATAGAGAGCACAGGACCAATTTAATAGGAAGGGATGATACTTAAAAGGTGAAATTAAGAGGTGAGAGAAATATAATGAGAGGAGATGGGGAGAGGCAGAATGGGGTAAACTATCTCATAGAAGAGGCAAGGGAAAATGGTCACAATGGAGGGGAAGAACAGGAAGGCAAAAGGGAATTGGTCAACCTTATTCTCATTGAATTTGGCTTAGGGAGGGAATGACATACACACTAAATAAATCTCACCCAACAGGAGAATAGGTGGGAAGGGGATGAGAGGGGGGATGATGGAAGGGAGGGTAGGCTGGGGTAGAAGCACACACTTTTGAAAAGGGACAGGATCAAGGTAGAGAATAGAGCAAGTGGGAGGTGGGATAGGAGGGAGGGAAATATAGTCAGTCTTTTACAATATATCCACTATGGAAATGTTTTGCATAGCTACACATGTACAACCTATATTGAATTGCTTATCTTCCCAGTAAGGGTGAGTGACAAGGGAGAAAGGGAATGAATCTGGAATTCAAAGCTTTAAAATCAAATGTTTAAATATATGTGTGTGTATATATATATGTATGTATATATATATACTATTATTAATATTATTTTACATGTAACTGGGAAATACGATATGCAGGCACTAGGGCACAGAGATCTACTGTGCCCTACTGGAAAGTCGGAGGGGGTATGGGAGAAGATATGGGAGAGTGCAAATTGGAGGAGGGGATGGATTATCCATTGGGATCTCTATTTTGGGGTGGTGGGTAGGGGAAAAACAGGGAGAAATTTGTAACTCAAAATCTTGTAGAAATGAATGATGTAAACTAGAAGTTAATAAAGCATTTGATAAAAAAGAAAGATCCAGGGGAGGGGTTAACCCTAAGAGGTAGAAATCACCACCAACAACAAGCTTTTATTAAGTGCTTACTATGTGCAAGCCACTATGTTAAGCACTGGGGAAATAGTTTACATTCTAATGGGGGAAGATGACATGTAAAAGAAAGATGAAAAGGGAGTGGGGGAGTAGGTACTTGAAGTGGGGAATATGGTAGAGGAAGTCAGAAGTATAGTTTTGAGAGGTCAACACAAGGACCCAGGGGAACAAGGGAAAAATGAAGGAGGACTGACCACCCTACCCAAAACTGCAGTATAAGGAAAAGCCTAGCCCTGGCACAAAGTCCCATTTCAGGAACTAAAACTGGAGAGATAAATAAGTAAAAATATATACTGACCAGTATAAAAATTATTATAAATTTAACTATATAAGAACTACAATAAGAGATTCAAAGGAAAACATACATTTCTACACGGATTACATGAATAACTAGAAGAAATTAAGCAAGAGATACAAAATCAAATAAAAGCTCTTAAGGAAAGAATTGGAAGGAAAATAAGTACCTTGGAAGAAAATGAAGTAAACCTTACTCAAGAAATGGACTCCTCCAAAACTAGAAAAGACCAAACAAATCAATGAGACAGTAAGAAACATTAGAACAAAATCAAAACATTGAAAAAATAGAATAAAATGTAAATGATCTGATATAAAAAACAACTAACCTCAAAAACAGATCAAGGAGAGATAATTTAAGAATCATTTGACACCCTGAAAACCTTGATAAAAAAAAAGAAGCCTGTACGCTATCTTGGAAGAAATCATAAATGAAAACTATCAAGGCATATTAGATCAAGAAGACAAAGTAAAGATATATTCTACCATTTACATCTACCATAAACAAAAATGAAAACAAAAGAAAAAGTCCCAGGAATGACAGAGTTAAAATCCAGAGCTCTCATGTTAAAGGAAAACATTTCATGTATACAGAAAGAAGAAGTTCAAGTATCAAGGAACTACAGTCAGGTTCACACAAGACCTGGCAGCTTCTATTAAGAATGGAGATCTTACACAGTGAATAAATCGCCGGCCCTGGAGTCAGAAGGACCTGAGTTTGGATCCGGTCTCAGACACTTAACACACACAAACAAAAACCTAGCCATGTAACCTTGGGCAAGTTACTTAACCCCAATTGCCCTCCAAAAAAAAAAAATGGAGATCTTGGAATACAGTATTCCAAAAGGCAAAAGATATAGACTTGCAACCCAGAATAACTTACCCTAAAAAGCTGAGGATAATCTTACAGGGGGAAAAATGATCCTTAATGGATTAGAGGACTTTCATGAATTTCTGATAAAAAGACCAGAGCTAAGTAGGAACTCTGAAATCCAAACACAAGACTCCAAAGAAACTTTAAAATGTATAATTATTTGACCATTTGGAAGGTGTTGTAGGATGGTGTATTCTAATAGGGGGAAAAACAAGTATCCCTTCTCAGTCATAATGTCTTCAGAGGGTAAGGAGGGGGTTAAATAAAAACTGAAGTCCTGAGGGTGGATTGGTTCTGTTTGAGGGTCTGATGTGGAGAAAAGAGAAGGGAAGGTAAAAGGAAGAATATATAAGTGAAGAATGGAGGAAGGAGGGGGCAAAATTTGCTATGTTTCATAATTGGGATGTATGAAAATATACAAATATGGAGGAAGGGGTGAGGGGAACTAGCATCAGATATCTGGAATGGAAAAATGAGGATTGAACACACCCATATTTGATGTACAATATACCAAATTTCACAGGAAAACAAGCTAGGGGATACAGAGAGTAGGGGGTAGGCGGGGAAAGTGTGAATTAAGAGAGAGAATAACACCAGTGAGTGGGTAGCTGTTAAAATGGATAGAATCCTGGAGTCAGGAGAACCTGAGTTCAAATCCAGCCTCAGACACTTAGTAGCTGTGTGGCCCTGGGCAAGCCACTTCACCGTTTGCCTCTATTCCTCATCTGTAAAATGATCTGGAGAAGGAAATGGCAAACTGCTCCAATATCTCTGCCAAGAAAATCCCAAATGGGTCACGAGAGTGGGACACAACAGAAAATGACTCAACAACAACAACAAAAATAATATGAGGGAGGGAATATTCACAAGCTAAACAAAAGTCCTTATTCTGAAGGGAGATTAAAAAGGGGAGGGGGAGGAAAGGAGAAGAATGGGCAGCCTCTTAGACAATTGGGGGAATGGCTGAACAAAGTGTGGTATATGAATGTAATGGAATATTATTGTGCCATAAGAAATGAAAAAAAGGTGATTCCAGAGAATACTGAAAAGTAATTAATTCATTGTGAATTGAGGAGAATCAGAACAATTTTTATAAAGACAGCAACACTGTAAAGAAAAATAACCCTGAAAGACTTAGGAACTCTGATCAAATGATGTCTCCAAGAGACCTATGAGGAAGCATGATACCCACCCTCCTGATCAAGGGTGATGGACACAATATGTAGAAAGAGACAAACATATTTGGACAGGGCCACCGTGTGGATTTATTTTGCTTGACTAGGCTGATTTCTTACAAGGGGTTTTTTTGTTCCTTCCTTACTCTAGGTTAATGAAGTGGGGGTGGGGGTGGGAGGAGCAATAATGAGGCCAAGAAAAAAAGAGAGCATTGTAACCTTTTTAAAATGTGCAAAAGAGAACAGAAGGAAGCACAAACAGGCTAGTTTTGTGTAGAATTGATTATAAGTTGGATTTGTTTTTTTTTTTAAAGCAAGGAGTGTGTAATGAGGATTCACAGTTTCATAAAGAATACAGTTTCTGTGTTCTTTGTGGTGTTTAAATTCAGAAGAAAACATTACTATTTTAAAGAAGAGTGGGAGGGGAGAAAGGAGGCAGAATTGTAGAATCATAGAGATCCAAAAGATGATCTAGCACAATCCTCTGATCTGACAGATCTGAAAATCTAAGCCCAACGATAAAGAACTTGCCCAAGATCCTCCAGATGGTAATATTTCTCTTATCTAGCTCTTCCTTTCCATCCTTTTGTCACAGTCCTAGTTCAGACTATCACTTCATGCCTAAATTAGTCAATAACCTACCTGGTCTCCCTGACTCTAACCAACATATATAACCTTTCTCATATGCAGTTGGGTCCCTGGCCCTTCTCTGCCCAGGAATCTTTACTAGTTCTCAGTGTCCTACAGGGTCACCGAATCAAAACATTTCAAGCTGGAAAGGGATCATCCAGTACAACTCATTCATTTTCCAGATAAGGACAAAGTCCGGTCCAGACTTCTCACCGTGGCATTTCAGACTCTCCATGATTTGGTACCACCTCACCTATTCACCTCTGTCTCTCATTATTACCCAGTGTGACATTGGCTGGTCTCTTTTATGCTCTTCCTTCTTCCTGGAACGCCTTCCCTTTCCCCTTTTTTCCATTTGTCTAAATCTCTCATTCACTAAAGTAGGAACTTCTTGAGGACAGAGACTGTCTTTTGCCTCTTTCTGTATCTTTAAAGCTCAGCACAGTGCCTGGCACATATTAGGTGCTTAATAAATGCTTAAGGAATTGAAATGAAATTCCTCTTTTCCTATGTACTCTGTTCTTCCAGTTCTGTTTTTTCCATTTTCCATTATTTCATAAAGGTCATTCTAAGGGGTTTTTTTTTGGTCACAAATAATTTCCTTAATATACTTAGAAGCCATGATTTTCTTGATGTTGGTACTGATCCCACAGATCACAACTTATCTCTGCTTATATAGATCTTTGAGTACTTGTTTTAGCCAAAAATTCTATCACTTTGTGGCCAGGTGAGCCTCTCTGAACTTAGCTAGACTAGTCCTCTAACAACAGAAAGCCTGTAATTGGGCCTATATTTAAAGCCCTTTCAGATGGGCAATTCCCACTGGCATAACCTTGTAGGACCCATGATGCCTCAGAAATAAAACACAGAATATGATAGATGCATAAGAGGCATCAGGTGCCATAAGGATTAAGAAGGACAAAGAGTTTCCAGCTTGGGGTTGGGAAGGGAAAATTCCTGCAGAGCTTAACAGAGAAATTGACATTTGAGTTGGTTTCTAAAGGATGGGATTTCAACAGGACAAAAGAGAACACAAAATTTTATTTCCCTTTTTACAGTTTGTACCTCAGATTCCTTATTTGTAAAATGAGGGAGTTAAATGAGATCTAAACCTATGATCTTATTATTATACATTAGGACCTAAATGTCACATAAATTGCAACTGATCTCAGTCTGTTAGTATTCACTAAAGAAACAGACTTCCTTTCTAGCCTCAGATCAGCAAATATGCAATTCTTCATCCATCTAGCCTTCTGACACCTTCTTAAGGGTGTCCCCTTAGGTTCTATCCTAGACCCTCTTCTCTTCTGTCTCTATACACTTTCCTCAATGGTTCATCAGTCCCCAGGGATTCACTGATCATATCTGTGGCAATGGCTCTGCAGTCTCTAAATCCAGTACGTGTCTCTCTCCTGATTTCTAGTGCCACATCACCAACTGCCTACTAGATGTCTGAGAGGCAACTGCAACACAGTATGTCTAAAATAGAACTCATTATCTTCTCCGCTAAACCCACTCCTCCTCTGAATTGCCCAATTTCTGTTGAGGGTACCACAATCCTTTCCCTCGCCCAGTTTCACAACCTCCCAGTCATCCTTAGTTTTTTGTTTTCCCTAGCTATTCATATCCAATCGTTATTTCTTGTCCATTTTAGCTCCACAACATCTCTCCCAACTATCCCTTCCTCTCCATTTGCATGGCCATCATCCTAGACTAGGCTCTTATCACCTCTCACCTATACCATGGCAGTAGCTTCCTAATTGGTTTCTCTGTTTCTCTCTTCCCTCTCCAATTCATCATCTACAGAGCTGCCAAAATAACCTCCTTAAGGCATGGATCTGACTTGGGCTCAACAATCCTGAGTGGCTCCTTCTTGCCTCTAGAATCAAAGGAAAACTGCTCAATTTGGCATTCAAAGCCTTTTGCAATCTGGTTCCAACCTAACTTTCCAGACTGACTTCACATTATCCCTTTCGTGTACTCTACATTCTAACTAAACAGGCCTATTTGCTATTCCCCAAACTCAACATTCATTTTATCTCCTACCTATGCACCCTGATGCCAAACCTTTCTCATCCTGTCAAGAATCCCTCCAGAGCCCACCAAAGCAATCAACAAATATCCACAAGTCAGCACTGTCTGTTCAGGACTAGAGTGAACACTGAGTGATCACAGTAGAAAGAATTAGAGTCTGAATATCAGAAAATCGGAGTTTGGACCCAAGCTCTCTCACTTACTCAATGTTAGAACTTAGCTAATTGCTTCTCCTCTCTAGGCCTCGTATACCTCATCAGTAAAACAGGGTAGAGTGAAAAGAGCACTGAACTTGGATCAGGACTCTTCCCCTTGCTGAATGTATGACCTTGGGCAAATCATTTATCCTCTCTGGGCTTGAGTTTTTTCATCCAAAATTCACTAGTTCAACAAATATTTAAGTACCTACAATGTCACAGGCACTGTGTACCAAATGAGAGTTAATCTCTAAGAGCCTTCACAGCTCTAATATCCCGAATCTGTAGGCTTAATAATGCCCTGATCTGTCTCTCTACAGGGTTGTTATAAGGATCAAATGAGATAATATATGTGAACATGTTTGATAAACAGTAGAGAATTCTATACACATGAGGGATTATTATCACAAGTCAATGGCCTTGAAACTACCAGATCTTTTTACAACACAAAGTCCTGGAGAAAAGCCTGTGGGCAGAAGCAAGCCATTCTAGGTACCTGAACAAGCCATGCGCCAGGAGCAAGGGGCACTCATATATTTAGCTTCAGAAGAATCTTTTATTTCCTGAAATGGATTTTGATTTACAGAAAAAAAAAACCAACCCATACTTTTTGAAAACAGAAAAAGGAAGATCATCCAAGTAGGAGTTCACCTTTTTGAGACAATCACATAAATTTGGGCCATTGGAGAAAGCCCATTAAGTGAGTAGTGAAGCAACGTGCAGGCATAAAAAGAACTATTTGATTTTAAGTGAACAAGTACTCCTAGTCCCTTACAAGAAAAAAAAATGGTTGCGTCATACAGCAGCTGAAAGGTTATCTCTGCGTAGCTGGAAGTGGAGGGAACACTAGAAGTTCCATTTTTTCAAGCTAACAGAACTTCTGTATCTCTAGAGTCCAAAGATAAAGGAGGTTTATAAAGATGCTTTAGAATATAATGGGTTTAATTATTTTCTATTTCTTTGAAAATTCTCAGCACAAGCTGGGTATATAATATATGTGTATTGGCTTGCCTGGCTCCCTGCCCCTGCAAAACTAAGGTCCCAAAACTTCTACTTGTAGATCTGGTCCTGTATTAGATGCTAGAACCAACTTTCTCCCTGGCTAGGAGGATTCAAAAAAGGCCTTGATCAGTAGCTGGGCCCAAATCACAGGCTCACTGAGGCCATCATCAGTGGAACAGCCAGTAATGTAGCCACCCTTCAGTGATCTTAAGGCTGACTGTGTCTCCTAGATAGATCTTCATGAGGCTCAGCATCTCCTTCTCTACCTATGTCAAGAACTTTGTGTTCCAAAGCCCTCCTCTAGGCCAATGCTATCTTTGGAAGTATTGAGGGCAGGGAGGAAAGGTGAACATAGGTGTACCCTCTGCCCTTTTCAAGCAGCAAGGGTTCGCATTTAGAGTTTCCTAGGTGCCCAGTCTTGGCTATACATACATACATATATACATGCACACATACAAACACACACACATACATACATATAGTATTGTGTGTGTGTATATAAGCACTATATATACACACACACATTATATCTATCTAATCTATTTATGTGTCTGCCAGAAACTTTTTCACTGTCAAAACAGAAGATAGAAAATATTTTTATAAATCAAAACATTTCTTTCAATGATTGCTTGTCTAAAATTGTAAAGCCCTTTCAAGGAGTTCTAAGACATATGTTCAAGAATGACTCATCTTAGGTCATTGAAAGCACTCAGCTTTGCTTCCTGACTCACAAGCAGTCAAGGCCTGTTACTTTTAAGTGCAAAAGAGTACACTAGAGTGTTTTTCTGGGGAAATGTATGTACAGAATGTTGTCCAGAGGTCCCAGCTGTTCTTCTTCCTGTCTGATAGAATTCATGTCGCAAAATATGTATTTACCATAGTTACTCATCCAGGAAAGTTGACATTTTCTGAATTGGTAGAGTTTGCTTTCCTGCACCAACTTGCCAGTAGAGGAACCGGGGAAGGCCAAAAGGTTGCCAGCTAACAGAAACCAAAGAAATGTGAGACTCGGGAGAATACAGCAACTATACAACTACACTGGCCATCACCTATATTGTCAAATGGAAGAGCTAATTGGCAGCTGTACCCTCTGGACCATGGCTGTACTAAAGATTTCCTTACTGCAATTTACTTTTTCCCTCTACTTCTCTGAACCTTAGGGGCAATAAAATTTGATAAAGCCAAATCCTACTAAATTTTAAATTCTCCATTAGTAAGAAAACCACTGAGCTCAAAAGGAACTATGTGATACTATCCAAGAAAGGGAGTCAGGTAGATGGCTCAGTGGATAGAGTGCTAGACCTGGTGTCAAGAAGACCTGAGTTTGAATCCAGCCTCAGATACTTACCAGCTCTGTGTGTGTGTGTATGTGTGTGTGTGTGTATGTGTATGTGTGTGTGTGTGTGTGAGTGAGTGTGTGTGTGTGTGACCCTGGGTAAGAATCATTTAGCCTTTATTTGTCTTAATCCAACAGAAAAGGAAATGGCAAATTGCTCCAATATTTTTGCCAAGAAAATCCCGTGGACAATATGGACAAAGAATCAGACACATTAAACAACAACATCTAAGAATAGATGCTCCATGAAGGAAATTAAGCACAGAAACAAGACTGGGACTGAGAAACAAAGCTAAACTCCCAAGGAAGGAAACTGTCCATCCAGAATATCATTGAGGCAAGGGCACTGAGGCTCAACCATTCTCAGGAATCTTTGGGTCCCTGATGTCCATGATGACTGAGAGGAAACCAGATTCACCAAGCTGAACAAAGTTCAACTTGTTGGGTTTCTCAGGATCATCCATGTCTTCCCAAAAATCTCATTTGTTCAGACTGATATCAGCTTGTTTGGGATGTCCTGAGCTGAACACTCACCATGGCAGGTGATCAAGACCAGCTCCAGGTCCCCTAACCAGTAGGAGACTGAGGTGGTGCGATGAGTCCTGGAATGAGATTTGGGAAAGATTTTGAGCTCAGTTTCAGGCATAGTTAGTTTAAAATGTTTATGAGATGTCATATTCCAGATGTCCAGTAGGCAGCTAGAGACTTGAAGTCATTTCTCCTCTCTGGTCCTCAGCTTCCTGATCTATAAATGAGGGGGGTATAAACTAGAATCTAGTCACTAGATCAGAGGTTCTTAGTATATTTTTGGTATAGACCCCCTTAGTCTGATAAAGCTTATGGACCCACTACCAGAAAAATGTTTTTAAATAATTGAACGGAATATCAAGTTCCAATTAGAGGTTAGCGAAAACAAAAATGCAATTTTTCCTCACTTAAGTTCCTTAAATTTCCTCACTGGAAATCCAGCCACATATCCCCAAGGGTTTAAGAAGCCCTGCACTAGAAGATTTCACAGGTGCCTTCCATATATACATTCTATGATCCTAAAATTGTTCTTAATCTTGTACAGGAAAGTTAGGTTCAACAGTGGAGAGACTGCTGGACTTGGAAGCTGGAAGACATGAGCTTCAATCTTGCCTCAGTCACTTACAGCCACTTGTATGGTTCTGTTAGGAATGTCAACATCTACCATCTGTCTGCCTCAGTTTCCTCATCTGTAGAATGGAGATAATAATAGCACCTATATCACAGGGTTTCTGGGAAGAACAAATGGGATAATATAGGTAAAGTGCTTCACAAAACTTCAAAGCTCTATATAATATTAGCTTTTAGTATTAGTATCATTAGGAAGCCTCTACTCAGGGTCTTATGGGTGATATTGCCACCTAGTGGAAAATGGCCGCAATAAGCAATGAAGATAACAGTAAAGAACAGGGAATTCAAATAAACATTTTTTTTTTTTAAATACACAAGAAGATCACAGGAAACATCACAAATGGCGACAGCAAGTCAAGGATGAAACCACCCTAGAACCTATTATTTCCAAATTTCAATGGCTGACAATAATACAGTTTGTTAGGAATTAATATGCATCAATGTAATGGGTCACCTTCATTTGTGTGATGGAGTTTGATATCCCAATCTGCTTCTAAAAGCCATGAAGAAGCATATTTTCCTGCTTCCCTATCTTTGTTCATGCTGTTCCCTCCTCCTAGATCCTTTCCCCTTCTCTAACTCTGTCGAAATCTTATCCATGTCGAATAGCTCTCTAATAGAACTTAACACCTTAGGCCTGGTAACAATAATAACAATAGCTGCCATTTATAGAGCACTTCAAAGCTTACAAAGTGCTCTACATGTTATCTCACTTGATTCTCATAACAACAGTGTGAGGCAGGTGCTCCGATTATTCTCAATTTATAGATCAGGAGACCAAGGCTGAGATGGGTTGAGTGATTTAGCAGGTACCAAATCTCATGCTGGATTCAAACTCACATCTTCTTGACCCTGAGTCCAGCATTCTATCCACTGTACCACTTGACTACCTAGTATATCCCTTACTTATTAGAATTCATAGAACCTTAAAGTTGGAAGAAAACCTATGAGATAATTCTCCAGATGAAGAAAACAGGCAGGGAGAGAGGCCAACTGACTTGCCCAAGGCCACATTGCTAAGCAGTCACAGCATGACTCAAATCTACATCTCCTGATTCCTGGTACATTGATATTTACATTATGCCCCATATTATCTCCACCTAAACTGAAAGCTTCTCGAAATCAATCACAGCATGTTAGGGCAATGGAAAGGAAGGTCCCAGGAAGCAGGCACTGGTTTTCACTGTATCTTTGTACCCACAATGCCTCATTCACAATGGGAGCTTCATAAATGCTTGTTAGAGCAGATAGCAAGCTGAAAGAAACCTTGGAAATGCAGTATTTTACATATACGAAGCCTGAAGGCCAGAGAAGGGGAGTGATTTGCCCAAGGTCACAGAACTGGTTTGTGACAGAGACAAGACAAGCATCCAAGTCTCCTGATTCCCAGTCCACCGCCCCTCCCACTCTGCTCTGAATCTCCTAGGAGCCATAGCAACATTTTACACATAGTTATTAAATGTCTAATCTCTGTTGGACAAAGAAAACAATATGCTATTTATTTAATTTTGTCTAGATACCTTTGGAAACTTTATGGCATTCTACTATTGTGATATGGGTATTCCCTCACTTCAGTGGTACAGATCAAAACCTGCCTGCTGTGTGACTCTTGCCTATGCTCTCCCAGAGTCTCCAGAAAAGATCCATTATAAAATTATTTCAACTAATGGTTTACAAGAGTATTTTTAATGTAATAAAGGAATACCAATGAAACATTTCTACTATAAATGCATACTACATAACTTCTTCTTTTTTTTTCAATTAAACAAATGCTTTATTAACTTCTGGTTTACATCATTCATTTCCACAAGATTTTAAGTTACAATTTTTTCCCCGTTTTCCCCCTACCCACCACCCCAGAATAGCAGTCCCACAAGATATCCCTTCATCCAATCTGCTCTCTCCCATATCTTCTCCCATGCCCCCTTCAACTTTTCCATTAGGGCAAGGTGAATCTCTGTGCCCCAATGCCTGCACATCTTATCTCTCAATTTCATGCAAAATAGTATTAATAATAGTATTTATATATATTTGAAACATTTAATCTTAAAACTTCAAATTTCAGATCCATTCCCTTCCTCCCTTGTCACCCATTCCCTCTGGGAAGATAAGCAATTCAGTATGTGTTGTTCATGTATAGCTATGCAAAACATTACCATAGTAGATATATTGTAAAAGACTGCTTATATTTCCTCCCACCCATCCCACCCCCCACCTGGTTCATTCCCTATTTTGATCCTGTCCCTCTTCGAAAGTGGGTACTTCCAACCTCCCCTCCCCCCACAATGCCCTCCCCTCCATCATTCTCCCTTTCATCCTCCTTCCCCCTACTCTCCTGCAGGGTGAGATATCCCTACAAAACTTCTTTATACAGTTTATTCTGATGTGACATTTCCCAACTAATTCCCCCAAACCCCCTCCACAACAAAATTATATTCCCCCCCAAAAAAAGTCAAGCAAAACTGCTGCAGAGCAACTGCCAATGTCATCAGTGTAAGTTGGTGTTACAGAGATGTCTGAATTGCATTTCTATATACAATCTTTTTTACAAAGGCAGCTTGGTGGTGCAGTAGATAGAGCATTGAGCCTGGAGTCAGCAAGACCTAGTCTCAGATACTAACTAGCTGTGTCACCCTGGATAAGTCACTTCACCCTGTTTCCCTCAGTTTCCTTATCTGTCAGATGATCTGGAGAAAGAAATGGCAAACCACTAAAACGACTTAACAATAACAATCACTAACAAAAGCTGTATGCTATTTGGGGACCAACCTATCAAAGTTTAGAGAAAACTCATCAACCAAAGGTTGGCAACTGAGAGCCAATTTTTAGGAAGGACATGGATATGTTGGGTATTCGAAGGAATATAACATGGAAGAGGGATTTAACTCATTCTGATTGGCCCCAGAGGGCAGAAGTGGGGGTTAGAAGTAGAAATTGCAGAGGCAAATGGGAATGGATTGTTTTGGAGATAATGGATTTCTCCTCAGTTTGAGATCTTCAAGAACAGGTTAGGGGCAGCTAAGTGGCATAGAGACTAGAGCAACAGTCCTCGAGTCAGGAGGACCTGAGTTCAATCTGGCCTCAGACACTTAACACTTACTAGCCATGTGACCTTGGGCAAGTCACTTAACCCCAACTGCCCTGCCTGCCCTCCTCCAAAAAAAAACCAAACAGGTTAGATGCCACCTATCAAATATACTATAAAGGGGATGAAGTATATGGCCTCTTAAGATTTCCTCCAAGTCTTTCTGTGATTCTGAGGATTTTTTTCAGCCATGAGACCTATTGAATAATAATAGATAACACTCCCCTGTAATAGTAATGGGAATTTGAAGATCTTCCCTGCCCCAGTTTCAAGTTCATGATTTGTCAAGTATTAAGACACAGAAATTATGAATCCCATAGTGGTATGGACATGTTGACATAACAGGAAGGGGCAGAACAGGGAGGAACTAATACCTTGTATATAATGAAAAGCCCAGGCTGAGAGAGGCCAGAACTTCTGGGAGTGAGCATCATAGAGTCAGAGCAGCTACTGCTGGAGAGAGAGAGAGAGAATTGCTGGGATCCTGAGAATTTCTGAGAACTGCTACGAATTGAAAACAGAATGGAGAACAGAACTTGTACTGCCAGACCTTCTCCTGAGAACTTCTGAGAACTTAATTGAGAACTTCTGAGAAATGAGAAGAGAGGAAAACTGGGAGGAGGCATGGCTGTGGTGTTGGTACTTTGTCTGTTTTGATGTTACTTTGTCAGATTTGTCTGCTGATAGAGGACAATGCTGTTGTTACAGAAGCCCTGGGACCTTGCTGCTAGTTCAGAAGCCCTAAAAGAGGATTTTCTTGTTGTATGTTTACAGAAATCCTGGAGGAGGTTCTTGCTGACGATTTCAGAGGTCCTGGGACTATACTAATGATTTGTGCTGATTCCTCAGGCAGGCAGAAAGTGAATTGATGAGGGTGCCGGCAATGTGCATTAATGTTATTTTGGCTTTGTTAAGCTTTGTCTTCTGAGGAACAGAAACTGTGACAGACTTGAGGTGAACTAGATACTGTGAGCTTCAATATGGAACAGGAACTGGACAAGGAGCTAGACAACAAGGAGCTGGCAGGAGCTGGGACCATGGAAGGAGAACCGTGGAAGCTGAGAGCCTGCCTCCAGACAAGATGAAAAGATCTCTCCTTGGGTATTTAATGCAAACTGAGAAGATCATAATTTACTAGGGGTAGAGAACTTTGACCTTTACATTTAGATGATTGTGTTAAGAGCTTATTAATTAAGGATGATTGGAAACTAATCTCCAATTAAGAAGAAAGAAGACTTTTTGAGTGAAGAGATTAAGAAAATGTGACCTAGGGGTGGAGGACTTAGACCTTTGTACTTTGTGTCAATTAAGAAGGCTTGCCTCCTTAAGGGTTACTGAATTAAGGACTTACTACATGAAGAACTTACTAAATGAATGTTATCCTTTGCTTAAAACTATGTGACCACTTTGGTGAAAACTATGTGGCCATGTTAGTAATAAGTTGTTATGCTATAACATTCTGAATATTGTATTTTGATTTCTGTGAATATTTTGACTTAGTTTGTTACTGAATAAATAGAGAGTTCCCTATACTGTGTAATCAGAACCTTGAAAGCTGTTCACAGCAGCAGCAGGAAAGCTACTCATGCTTGGCTTTACATCCCCCCTTGTATAGGGTTTTATATAAAAGTTTGCAAAAGCCTTCAAGTACATTATTTTATTTAAGACTCACAACAACCTTGTGCGGAATGTACTACAGGTACCTTATTCCTACGACTATTTATAAGCCAACATTTTTTAGGTGCCTACTATGTGCCAGACACTGTTCTAAGGGGAAAGAGATTAAAATATCGCTGGAGGCAGCACCCAAACTTATAAAAGAGCCTTGAAAAATCATTATTAAGTCTTTATTAACCAATGTAAAATCACAAGGAAAGTAAAATTTTTATTAAAATATTAATTCTGTAGCCAATTTCTAAGGTACATTATCCACTAAAAATAATACTGGAGCTTGGGGCAGCTAGGTGGTGCAGTAAATAGAGTACCAGCCCTGGAGTCAGGAGGACCTGAGTTTAAATTTGGCCTCAGACACTTAACACTTACTAGTTGTGTGACTTTGGGCAAGTCACTTAACCCCAAATGCCCTGCCCTCCCCCCTCCAAAAAGCAAAATGATAATAATAATAATTATTATTATTGTTGTTGTTGTTGTTATATGATATATAGAGTATATAGAATATATAAATAATTCTTTAGAAAAAGCAAAAAATCATGCAAAGTTTGGTACATAACCACAGAACTTTGTCATCTAAATGTTTCCTTTCAAATAATGCTCTTCAACTTTGTATTTTACAGTTTGTGTTCTTCAAAATTATATAAATGATGCTTATGGACTTGAGGTCACACAGTCCTTCAGCGGTCCTGATTGTATATATGTGTTTGACAAAAATGTTTCTGCTAAAAATATTTCGCTTTGTCTACTTCAAGTAATCTTTAAAATTTCAGTACAAATTATACAGAATTTGGACCTGTAGCCTAATGGAAATATGGTCAATTGATGTCAAAAACATCCTATGTATCTTTAGAGACACATTCTGTGCAATTTCATCTGAAAGTAAGGACTTGTCATTTTTCATTTTAATCCATTTTTAGCTAATAATGATTACATTTTTCAAAGCACCTAAAAGCTTGTGTCAGTTCCCTGGGGCAGCACAACCTAGATGGATTATAGAGGTTTGGGAAGGTAGCACTTCTTTTTTACTTAAACAGTTCAGTAATGGCACATCTAAACAGTAAGTAGGGTTGCACATTCTCCATAATGTAAGCAGATGAAGTCAATTTGCATTTTGTCAGTTTCCCTAACCAAATGCTGGGAGGAAGGAGCTCCTGTTTCCCCTTTCCTACCTAGAAATGTAGACAACAGAATCACAGAATAAGAAATGACATTATTGTCAGAAGCTTAGGTCATCATGGAGGGCCTGATGGGAAGGAAAAGGAGGCCCTCAAGCTCAGGGGGAAACAGGAGTCTGAAATTCCCTAAGGCATAATGAAGTATGCTTAGGGCTGATATTATGTTTTGGAAGTTGATGGAATGATAGAGGAGCAAAAAATAGATATAACAGCACTAGTGACTGTGGCAAATGCATATTTCAGTTCTATGTCAGGTCAAGCTCACTCCCCAAACTGGTCTCCCACTCTCCCAAAAACACAGGATGTCCTGACATTTTAAGGTCAGATAGTCCAACCCCCTAGATGATACAGACAACCATTCCTGAAAAGAGTTCTTCCCATTTCCGGCTGAAAATCTCCAGGGACAGAGAGTTTACAACTTTCCTAATAAAGCTTATTCCACTGAGCCAATATCTACCTCCCTGGAACTATTTATCTGTTGGTCTTTGTGCTGGCCTCTGAAATCACACAAAACAAATCATCCCCCTTTCACATATCAGCCTTTCAAATAACTGAACTTTTGGCTACCGTGTCCCTGTCTCCCCCACCCATCCACCACCCCGGCCAATTTTCTGCAGGCTGAGAATTCTTAGCTCCTTCACTTCACCATTATAGGGCAGTTTTGAAATCTATGCTAGTGGAACACAAACTCTGACTGATCCTGTCAAGGTGGAAAGGTTTTGGGGATGGTCCTGGTGGCAGACTGCCATTTAAGAACTAGTGTAGTTAAGTTTAGAAAGGCATAGCATCAGAGTAGCCTCAGGCTGACGAATTTTTCAGTCACAGCCACTCTGGCAAACCACCTACCAGGTACCAATTAATCAGATCCTTGAAGGGGGAGAGGAATAGGGCAAACAGTAAGCACCTTCTATCAACACATTTAGGAACCTTCATTAATTTCAAGCCATTTTAAATTAAAAAGGTAATTTGAATCTATATTTCCTAAAAGTCCTCTCTTTCTTCAATAATTTCCCTAGAAAGGTACTGCTTAGAGAATGAGAGGGACACGATTTGGAAGTGATTGAAGAGATTTCATATTTGTTTTCTTTTCTTTCCAAAGCTTATGATTTCCTATATGAGGAATTTCCTTTGATCATAGATAGGGGGCTAGAGAAAAAGAATTAGGGGTGAATAGCAGCTTAAATTGCTATTAGAGAATCATCTGACTTGGGGAACAAATTGCCATTTACATGGAAAACTTAGACCCCTGCAGATAAACAGGGGATCTGATGAGAATTTTGCTTTTATGGCACAATAATTAACTGACATGGCACCTTAGTAAGATGACAGAAATCAATAAAATCACAATTTGGAGGAAGAGGGGTGCTATGGGACTGGCACACTAAGGCATGGTTGGTGGCACTGCAAATTGATCCAGCCATTCTCGAAAGCACTTTGCCCAACTCTGACCCCAAAGTCACTCATATGTGTATAACCTTTGACCTGGTGAGGCCACTGGCAAGCCTATACCCCAAAGAGACCAGAAAAAGTAGTACAAAATTAGCTCTTGCTGTTATGGGACCTTAGGTAGTTCTAGAGAATCTGGGGTTTTTGTGTATTATATACACTTGAAAGCAGGGGTTCTGAACCTTTTTTTGTCATGGATCTCTTGAGCAGTCTAATAAAACTCACAGGTTCTCTTCTCAAAATGATGTTTTTAAATAAAGTCTTCAGAATAATGTTTTGTTTTGTTTTTTGCTTTTTGGAGGGCAGTTGGGGTTAAGTGACTTGCCCAAGGTCACAAGGCTAGTTTTTGTGTTAAGTGTCTGAGGCTGGATTTGAACTCAGGTCCTCCTGACTCCAGGGCCGGTGCTCTATTCACTGTGCCACCTAGCCACCCCTAATGTTTTTAAATAATTGAAAGAAATATTAAATTTCAGTTAGAGGTTTGTGAAAATAAAGATGTATTTGTTTTTCCTATCCATGTTCACAGACCTGAAATCTCTTTGTGGTCCCCAAGTAAATAACAATAACAATGACAGCAGCAGCTGACAGTTATAAGGCCATTTTTAAGATTTACAAAGCACTTGACAGAGATCATTTCATTTACTCCCACAATCTCCAATCTCCCTGCTGATGTTCTTACCAAATACTAAAAAATAAGACCAAATGGGCTGGAGCAAATGCTTTCGGATCCCTAATAAAGTCAGATTTTTGCAATATGTAAAACCTTTGGATTTAAGTCAAACAGCCCTTCCTATAGCTGGACAGAAAATATGAAGCTGAGAGTCTTCTTCCTACTAAGCAAACTTAGAGATGGCAAAGACAAAGAAGTACCCAATCTTTCTATTTCCCAGCAAGGGTTGCTTCAAGCATTGCACGTGCCTGGAGCTCAAAAGTAACCAACTACAAGGAGCTGGAAACAAAATGGATGCTTTGGTTCAACTGTGTGCCCCATTCTGCCAGGTGCTGGTGTAGGAGCCTGGAAGGCCTCCACACCTCCCAGCATGTTTAATTCTATTAGAATATTGTTGAAAGGGGCGGCTAGGTGGCTCAGTGAGTAAGAGTGCCGGCCTCGGAGTTGGAATGACTCGGGATCAGATCCGGCCTCAGAAAATGAGCACCCACACACAAATAATGACTGGCCATGTAACCTTGAGCAAGTTATTTAACCCCAATTGCTTTAAAAAAAGAATATTGTTGAAGGCACCCAACTACAAACTCTGACATATATTGCTGTATGTTCAGAGATCATAGATTTGAAGGAGTAAAGGATCTCAGAGGCCATCTAGTTCAACCTCCTCACTTTACATATGAAGAAACTAAGGCTAAGGTAGCATTAGAAACAAGATTTGAACCCAGGTCCTCTGATTCCAGGGCAGCCAGCTGGTACAGTGGAGAGTACACTGGGCCTGGAATCAAGAAGACTCATCTTCCTGAGTTCCAATTTAGCCTCAGACACTTACTAGCTGTGTGACCCTGGGCAAGTCACTTAACCCTGTTTGCCTCAGTTACCTCATCTGTAAAACAAACTGTAGAAGGAAATGGCAAACTACTACAGTATCTCTGCCAAGAAAACCCCAAATGGGGGTCACAAAGAGTCAGACACAACTGAACAACAATCTCTGACTCCAGAACCAGTGTGCTTTCCACTGTGACACACTGCTTCCCACACTAAATGATTTAATTTTTTTAAATCTTAGGTTTTGTGTTCTAGAAGGGACCTTGGAGAACCAGTCTAACCCCAATATTTTGCAGATAAAAAGACTGAACTCCAGAAATGGCGACTTAAATAATCAAGCTCCATTTTATTTTATACCTATAAAAGCTAATATTTTTGCTGTAGTGTTTTGTTTTAGGAGGGTTTTTGTTGTTTTTTGTTTGTTTGTTTTGGAGAGGGAGAGGGAAGTTCCTGCGATTTTACTAGTATAGGGAACTTCAGGTGTGGAAATTTAACTGATGTAGCATCTCATGTGGAAGGCAGCATCTTGGAGGGTTGCCTAGAGCACTGAGAAATCAAGCAGCTTGTTGGAGCTCACACAGCCAGTATGAGGGAGAGGTAGGCCTTAAATCTTAGCCTTCCTGACTCCAAGAGTGGGTCCTTTAGATACCTTGCCTCTCACATAGGTAATAGTCATCCATTAATATACCTTTAATCATCACTATAATAATATGATCCAAAGCTTTTAGGTATAAGCTGATTTACTGGGAAAATTTTCCCAATTTACAACTGGCTAGAGAGTAATATGAGGCTGCTTCCCTCCAAATGCATTAGATAATATCAAAGTATAAGAGCAGATTAAATAGATTAATAGTGTGAAACAGCTGGCTTAGTTGTATTTTTGAAAAAACAAACCCCATTGGATATGATGAAATGTGCATCTGAGTGTGCTAGCTTGGAGAGAGTGGCAACACAGCACACCGCTTGTTTCTGGAAGAGGGAACAGGAACAGACAAAGTGGAAGGCAGCTCCTTTTCCCTCTTCCTGTAGTTGTTTTAGCCTTTGGGTAGATTACAATAAGGCTATCCAGGGGGAGATGGATGCCCTAGTCCTTCTCCTTCCCTCCAGGAAAACTTCTACTCTGTTCTCAACAGGAAGGAACAGACTTCACAGGATGCTTTCAGACACTGCCAGGCCTCAGGCCCCATAGGCCCGAAGAAGTCCAGCCAATGCTTCTACATCCTTACTTTTTTGTGAGAACTGCCTTTCTTCTCTAGAGTAGTAACAGTGAAGATTTTGGCTTTGTCAAAAAGGACTATGGGACCTGTAGGCACAAGGCACACCTACTTCCTCCAAAAAGCCATTCAAGAAAGTTGAAAACTTCTTATAAACTTTTTAAAACTTCTTATAAAAACTACCATACTGTTTTTATAAGAATCCAAGTGAAGACAAGAATCCCTTTTGGCCAAAATATGTTGACTAGAACATGGCCACAAATCTAGCACTGAGTGAAGAACAGGCTTTGATTCCTAGCTCATCTTCAAGCATATGTTGTATTATACCAGTCACAACTGTGATATTCCCAGCATGGTATACATTTTAGAGGGCTGATTACTGCTTCCTCATTCTTTTCCTTGACCTCTAGTCACTGCCACCATATGTGGTTTCTAGTTTGGTTAGTAAAAGATGGTGGCTTAGAAACAAATAACCTTGGGCAGTTTAAAAAAAAAAGAAAAATGACCAAGAAGTGCAGGAATAAACCTCTCCACTATGCTATTCCTGACGATTATTTTTCTCTAAAAAAGATATATATTTAGAGCAGAGGTCCAGGATTTAGTCTGGGGTCTGTAAATTTGTTCTTTTTAATATTTTGATATCTGTAGTTCTTTTTTTTCTTTTTTTGGAGGGGGAAAGCAGGGCAATCGGGGTTAAGTGACTTGCCCAAGGTCACACGGCTAGTAAGTGTGATCATGTGTCTGAGGCCAGATCTGAATTCAGGTCCTCCTGACTCCAGGGCCAGTGCTCTATTCACTGTGCCACCTAGCTGCCCTGATATCTGTATTTAAATACAATTGGTTTCCTTTGTAATACTTTGTATTTTATTGTATACATCAAAAACTTTATTCTGACCAGGGGGCCCTCAGTTTTACCAGACTGCCAAAAGGGTCTGGGACACAAAAGAGCTGGGAACTCTTGATTTAGAGCAACAAAGCCTAAGTAATCATATACAAGTCCCAAATAGCAAAGGAATCAAAAATGAAAAACAAAACTTCCAAGCACAGAGTATTATTTCTTACCAGTAATGAAATTCCCATTTTAATACATTGGAGTAAGACTCCTCAGCCAAAGCCCTACTTAGATGCCTCAGTGGGGCATGTGGCAGTTTCTTAAAGACTATGCCAATTGAGCACAGACTCTAAAGGCCCTACACCTTGAAGCTATGAAAGCTTCAGGGATGGGCCCAGGGCTGCATTATGTGCCTGTCTTCTGAGGAAGGCTCATCACCATGCTGAAGCAGGATCATTTTAGAGACTATGATTCCCTTAAACCACCTTCAGAGCATTAGGCACCAAAGGGGTTCCAACCTTCCTTAATAGAGGAAAGGGCCACACTGACAAAAGCTACAAATGCCTGAAGCATGAGCCTATTGCTAAGTCTCTTCAGAGATGCAGTGACAGTGAGTCAGATGCTGAGGAGCTGTTGTTCAGGTGTTTCAGTTGTGTCCAACTCTGTGACTCCATTTGGAGTTTTCTTGGCAGAGATACTGGAGTGCTTTTCCATTTCCTTCTTCTGCTCATTTTACAGATGAGGAAACTGAGGTAAACAGGGTAAAGTGACTTACCCAGGGTCACCCAGCTTTTAAGTGTCTGAGGCCAGATTTGAACTCAGGAAGATGTGTCTTCTTGACTCCAGACCTAGCACTCTAGCTACTGCGGCACCGCCTACCTGCCCAGTAAGGCAGGAAGCCCTTGGTCAAAGGCCTGCCTCTGGCACATACTGGTTATGTGACCCTGGAGGAATCACCTTAAGTCCTGGTTCCCCGGGTGACTTAAGACTATAAAATCCAAAGCATGCACAGCTCTGCACTCATCATTGGGAGTTTCCTATGCTAATAATATGACAATTCTCCTTTTTTTTAAGTTGTTTATTCTTCAGGCCTTTCCTCTACTTTGTTTCTCTCTTCCTAGGCTAATACATAACAAGTCCCATTGTTAAAAAAAAACAAAACAAGTCCCACAACCACCCACACCAGTGCTACCAGGCCACTCACTAGGAACTAAGATGGCCTAGATGATTCACTTGTAAACTGTGCCACTTGGAGCCAAATGGCCCCCAATCCCATAGGGCTCCACATCTGAGAACTATGAAGGGTTTTCACAAAGACTGGTTTCTAATCCCACTCACGGATGTGCTGGTACATGTTTAACAACCAACTGGGGGAGCTGGGCATGTAGTTCACACTTTTAAGTTGTATCTGTATTATCAACATTTTCCCATCATTTTCTTAAGTCTAGACAATCAACATATAAGTCAAGCTCTGATGTGTAGTGTTTGCTGATTTGCAAGGTTTATGTGTGCTCATATTGAAATCTGAACAATCGGTTCTCCTGTCCATGCTGGCTCCAGTATACCCCTGATTATACTGTATAACTGATTTTTTGCAATCAAGTGTAGGGCTTTACTTTTTATCCCTATCAAATTTCAGTTGATTCAGCTGTCATCACCTATAGAGAGATTTGGTGATTTTGATTTGATTTTTCAGCTCTCCTTGTCAGCTTCCTACACCTATGTACCTTTATCCAAGTCACTGATTAAAAAAAAGTTGACCAGAATTCTGAGGTATTCTAACACTGACCTTCCTCCTTCCTCTAACCTGAAATCAATCTAGTAATCAAAACTCTTGGTACTGGGTCACTCTGTCCATCAGTTCAACCCATCTCCCAGGCCACATCTTACTGTCTTAGAAGACTATCATTTTGTTAATGCTCCAATGTGGTAAATGCCTGTGAAATTCCTCTGATCTTCATGCAGTGAACAGAACAGTGCGACTTAAAGTCCAAAGACCTGGGCTCAGATCCTAGCTGTCACCTTCTACCTATGGAATATTGGGAAATTAACATTACCTCTCTGAACCCCCAGTTTCTTCTGTAAGATGAAAGAGTAGCACTAGACAGCCCTCTAAGGGCCTCTTCCAGCTCAGAATCTATGACCTTGTGATTCTCAAACTAGGATCACAGGATTTTAGAACTGGAAAGGGATATCATTTTACAGGGGAGGAAACTGAGATCTTGAGGGAGGAAAACGACTGGCCGAGGTCATACTGTAAACAGCAAAGCTGAGGCAGAGCACTAGGCTTTCCAGCTCCAAATTTACTGCTCTCCTACTATACTAAGCTGGCCAGAGATTTAGTTTTTAACAAATTCATTCAAGGAAGAGGGTAGGAGGAGAAAGAGAGAGGGAGAAGCGAGGAGAGGGCCAGGGAAAGAGGGAAAGGGAGGGAGAGAGGGGGAGAGAGACAGAGAGAGGGAGAGGGAGGGAGGGAGGGAGGGAGAGAGAGTTCAATGTCTGTCTGCTCCAGCTGTTTCTAATTTCTTCCCTTGCTGTCTCTAGTGAACGGCTCAATGACTCAGCATGATTTAGTTACCTGACTTTTTAAAGGAATTGGATTATTTAGCCATCAAACCAAGTTACACTACTGAACATGACTCCATTCCAAACCAACTAAAATAACCTTAAATTTTTTTCACAACCGCAAGAAGCCTACCAACAGAAATTTTTCAAAAAAGAGCTAGCCAAGTCTTAAGCACCTGTACTGACAGGGAATCAAGAGACAGTATTAAGACATATAATAGCAATCCACAAAGTACTCCAAACTTCGTGTTTTATTCAAGAGTTCTGATTCCTTTATCCAGCAGAATGTCTTACAAATAGCTAAACTGTAAGGAAAGGGGTGGCACACTGATTTGAAATATACTACTTACTGTCTTGAACATCTGGCAGCAGGCTCCTTGGCCTCAAAAATGGTCAGATGCAAACTGCTTTAATTAAGGCTCTTCCTGGCTACTTGGTTATGGGCTCCGCCAAAGAAGTACATCCAAATCTGGGCTAAGGTATCAAACTGTAACATACAGTCCTTTAAGTTATTAAGAAACTTAGGGGCCCCTGTTAAGAACTCTGGAACTTGTGCCCTAAGCTGTATCAGGTGCTATAGGAATGAAGTCTCCAAGGTAATGTGGTGAGTACCACAGGGGACCTGGCTTGCCTTTTCTAGTAGCTAGTTTAAAGATTATATTCCACAGATTATGCTTAAAATCCTTTCTAACCACCGTGAAAAACTCAAGCTCTGTAATCTTAATGCAATGACCCTGTAACAGCCTTCCTGTCCTAATATCACAGATACTGTTAATTGTACTAAACAACTTTAATTATACTGCATCAATATTGTGAAATTGTCACAAGTGAAAATAGGGTCTAACTGGATTTTCAGAGTGAATTTGAGCCACAGATTATACCACAAAATAGTTTTTATATGCTATCCCTATACAAAAATTATTATACTAACCCATTATCGGTAATGTATATACTTCTGAGTTATTTTTCATTATAATCAACTAGTGGGTTGCAAGGTTTGGGAAGATAGGGACTATATCTGCTTTCTCCTTCTGTACTTAACAGCATCTAGAATGGGTCCTGGCACATAGGAAACATTCACTAAATATTTGATGAAGGGATGAATTAATCAACAATCATTTCTTGGAGATTCTGCTTCTGAAAGATACTATGCTACGCAACATGGGGATGACAGGGTACCTGTCCTTGAAGGCAATACAGCTGACAATACTATACAGCTGGGGAAAAAACCCAGAACATATACATAAATGAATGGCACATTGGCATTCAGAAGAAAGAATCATCTCTGAAAGGTTGAGTGGTCAAGATGCACCAGAAGGAATGTATCCTAGAAAGAAGAGTGCACTTTGATAAATGGAAAGGAAGGAGATGTGCACTTAAGGCTGAGGGACTGGGGTGACCAAAGTCTTGGATAACAAAAATTAGGAGAAAGTACAGAGAAGTAGTGATGGAGAAGACTACAGAAGGAAGTGGGAGGGGTCAAATTATGGAGGACCCCGAATGCCAGACTAAGGCATTAGAGCTGTAGGCAACAGAGAGCTCTAGAAAGTTTCTAAGAAGAAGATACTCATATGCAAAATGATGTTTTGAGATAATTAATTGGGAATTGGTGTGTAGGGTGAACAAAGAGACTAGAGATACCAGTTATTGAACTTGAATGCTCCTTAAAGTCAGGAAGACCAGAATTCTAACCCTTCCAAGCTAGGTGAGCCTGGGCAAGGAGGCATGTCACTTACCCCTCTCAGACTGTTTCATCATCATCTGTAAATTGGGGTAATACTAAGGTGGTTACCTGGAAAATGCTTCAGAGAAGAGGCCTCCTCTGTCCTTAAGAGACAATGCTAAGGACTGGAATGGAGAGCATGTGTTGGCCTATTTCTCATAATGCTGCCTCTTGACTAAATGAACTCCCTTCTCTTTTTTTTATACTATCTACCTCAGAGTTGTTGTAAGGTTCAAATAAGATAATGCATATAATGAACTTTGCAAAACCTTAGAATGATATATGTATGTATATATACATATACAACATCAAAGGGGAGATATATACATATAAACGTACAAAATAAATTTGAAACATGCAAGGTGATCTGTATACACACATACATATATGTATATATTATATATATATATATAAAATCACATCCAAGATGATATATAGTATATACATATATGTATATATATATACATACATACACAGATATACATATATACCTTATATGGTTTTTATATACTTTGTACACATCTACATATATATGTACATTGTCTCCCCCAGCTAGGCTATAAGCCTCTTGGGGGCAGGGATTGTTTCAGTTTTGTCTTTTGTCCCCCAACCCTAGCACACATAACGGATGCTTAATAAATGCTTATTGATTATGTTATTGATAAATGTCAGCTAGTATTATTTTTCTTCCTGCTCTAAATCCTATGATCCCATGTCAAACTTTCTAATGTGAATTATACCGTTCTTTAAACTCTTTTATAAATACTTCATACTGCCTTTGTTGGATAAGAATCAGCAGCCTCTTACTTTCTTTGTATTATGGAAGGTCAATTTTTACATCCATATAATGAAGAATTTTGTCTTTAACAGTGACACATCCTATGGAAATCTTCAGTATGTGCTCTGGTTACTTTGAATTCATAGGGTCTACAGAGTAGGGAATTTGGATGAAACTATAAACCTCTGGAAGTCAATAAGAGTGTGGACATTGGGGAAAATGTAGAAACCTTAATATTTTTCAATTATTTTCTTTTTATTTCTGTTTTTGTTTTTTGCTTTTTGGAGGGCAATTGGGGTTAAGTGACTTGCCCAAGGTCACATGGCTAGGTTTTGTGTTAAGTGTCTGAGGCCGGATTTAAACTCAGGTCCTCCTGACTCCAGGGCCGGTGCTCTATTCACTGCACCACCTAGCCGCCCCCAATTATTTTCTTGACCAAATGCAAAAATGATCAAGAATCCTGGGTCACTGGCTACCACTGCAGGAAAGTAATGTGTGCACAGGTAAATCCTGACCAAAAGCAATCATCTATGCCATGGTCATAACATACTCTTAGCTTCCTAACTCAGAAGCTATTATTGAATTATACCCTCTTGCTTTTATTATTTTTAAAGAAAAGAGAAGAGGTTAATTTAGTCAACCTCAGCATTGTCTCTTAAAGACAAAGGAAGCCTCATTTGTAAAGCATTTTATAGGTAAACATTTTCAGATTTCATGAGTTTAGAGCTGAAAGGGATCTTAGTGGCCACTGAGCCTAACCCTCTCATTTTCCAGATGAGGAAAACATGTTAGATGACTTGCCTAGGGTTACAGACTTAATAAGTTCCTGGGTCAGGATTTGAACCCGTTTCCCTGACCTCAAGGCCTTCATACTATGCTGCCTCTCATTTGGAGCACCCTACATCACAGAACTTAAAAGCTGGAAAGGCCCTCATCTTGCAGATGTGCAAAGTGAGGTCCAGAGACAGGAATTAAAGGACTTGGTAACATCAACTAGTAAGTGGCAGAATCAGGATCTGAACCCAGGTCTACTGATTCCAAATCAAATGTTCTTTCCAGAGAGAATAAGCAAGATGCATCTTGTCTTTACTCCCAAGAGAGGTGATTTTTCCAAGCCACACCAACTTTATATTCCATCCAATTTCAGGCGCCAGCATTTCTAACTACAATAATAATTTCCTTTGAAAGCTATTAAACTCAGTTCTAGCCCTCTCCACAGTAATTGCAAAGACCACTCATTATACTGCCTATGCAAATTTACATTGCTGTTAGGCTTGGAAATTAAAACAGCAAATTTATTGTATAATATTAAATTGCATTCACAAACACAAGAAGTAAACATTTCATATTACTGAATTACTTACTATAACTCTTATTATAAAGAGTGAAAATAGCAATATAGCAATCAAATTTTAGAAAACAAAAAGTCAAAATGAAAACCTACAACCTTTTGTTGAGATGTACAAAGCTCATGTAATATCACAGGGTTCACACAAACACTGTAATTTATAAAGAAATTATTCCTCTAGCTAGAAGATATTTAAAATTATATTCACAATACATTGTCTTTGACTATGAAGGATGATAAGGAGGGGAATAGGATTGTATTCTTTGAAAAACATGCATTTGATTTAAGCACAAACCCCAAATTTCACTTGTAAACAAATGTTTCAAACCTTATAAACAAAAGTCCTATAATAAAAAGTGTCTTTAAGTTTTCAGCATTTAGTGAAGAAGAAAAGAATGTTGAGTAGAAAGGTTGCATTTTAAGAGAAATGTTTCATAGAAATTTCAGAAACATTAGAATCCAGGCCTCCATTGGAGAGAAGGAAGGGAAAGTTAATTATGGAGATAAAGGGATAGGGAGAAGGAAGAGGAAGAGAAAGAGAAGAGGAGGAGGAGGAAGAAGAGGAGTAGAAAGAATAAAATGAAAAGGGTTAGAAAAGTGGATTAGTCACAGATTGATTAGAAATTTCAGACTGTCATATATGATTTATTCTTTCAGCTTTCTCCTGATGCAAAAGACTCTATAAAAACAGAAAAAAAAACACTTTCAAGGAAAGCAAGATCATGTAAAGAAAAGAAAAACCTGTCATTTCACGTTATGTCTGAAGGACATGCCTGAAAGGATGTAAAGGTGAGTCTCAGCTGACACTTGAAGCTATTCTGCAAATTTTAAAAGGAGGATGAGGAAGAGAGGTTGTTGTTTCTTCTTGGAAGCTCTTCTTTACAAAGGCTTGGTTTAAGTTGGCCCAGCTAGCCTCAAGTGATGGGCATGAACCAAGCTCTTTGGAGCTATGAAACAACACTCATTTCCTCCTGTGGGTCAGAGCAGTAGCTGGGGCTTTGGATCAAAGCTGCCCCAGAGCAATCAGGGAATTTCAAAAGCTTCCCAAGAGGAGGAACAAGTCTATGAAATCTTCTTGGATAAGGAAGGACAGATGGTCAAGAAAGGATGTCCCAGAGGAACTAGAGAAGGGGGTAAGAAAGGAAGGTACAATTGTAAGGGAAGGTCCAGAGGGGCAGGAGAGCTGACCGGGAACTGACAACTCGCAAAGACCTAGGGTTTTAGCAAAGAAATTGCTAGTCAATATCAGTTAAGTGCAAGAAGCAACTGGAATGCCACAGACTAATTTCACAAAGTGTTTTTTTTTAAATAATGGATCTTTATTGCAAATTCTTTTTCTTTTCTTTTTTGGAGGGCAATTGGGGTTAAGCAACTTGCCCAAGGTCACACGGCTAGGTTTTTGTTTGTGTGTGTTAAGTGTCTGAGGCCAGATCCAAACCCAGGTCCTTCTGACTCCAGGGCCAGCGCTCTACTCACTGCACCACCTAGCTGCCCCTCACAAAGTGTTTTTAAAAGTTCCCAAACAACTGAATCCTTCATCTATTCTTTGGATTTATTTTGATTTGAAATCTAAGAACTCAGATTTTGTCAGTTACTATCTTTGTGACGGGGTGTATGGAAACTATAGAAGGGCAAATTTAGGATTATTGTAAAGAAAAACTCCCCAAGAGTTAACCCAAAGTGAAAAGTAATTTGTAAAAATAGAGGGGCTGAACTAGAGGCAATGTGGTATAGGGAAAAGAATACTCACTCACTCTGGAGTCAGAGGACTTAGGTTGAAATCCTCTCTCTGATGCTTCCTACCTATATATGGCTTCCGAATTAGATGGCTTCTGAGGTCCTTTCCAACTCTAGAGCTAGGATCCAATCCACAGGTTGCCCGTTAGTGGAGATCTTTAAAGTCCGGGTGACCACTTGGCAGGGATGTCAGCATCCCTGACAGCAAATTCTGGTTCATATATGGGTTGAACTAAATGGATCCAGATATTCCTTTCAACTTTCAGATTCTGTGAAGTTACTTGACTGCACCTCAGTTCCTTCATAAGTAAAGTGAGGGCATCGGACCTAACGAACTCCAAGTACCTTTTTCAGCTCTAAATCCTCTGATCCTGTGACATCCAAGAAACATCCAACTACCATGGTATCACAATGGAACAGTAGTCATGTTCCATTATTGCTTTCTTATCATTAGTATAATTTGAGGGTGATAAAGGGAATGTCCTCAAATACGATGCCACTCTGAGAAACTAACTAAACCTTGGAGATTAAACTGACTAGTTAAGAGTACAAAAGTTGCATTTATTCTCCTGAAGTCAAACACTAAAGTACCCAAGAACGGCTATACTAGAAACCAATTGTTGGGAATGGAGAGACCAAATGGACTGAAAAATGGAGGAGGATACACACACACACACACATACACACACACACACACATACACACACACACACACATACACACAAACATGCACACACATATATATGTATAATATATATTGCAAATTACAATACAAATATAAAACAAAATTCTTGTTTGTGTTTATAACTGAAGTAATCAAACAACACCATTTATTAGGGTATGCCAGGCACTAGGGATACAAAAACCAAAATTAAACAATTCCTGCTTATAAGAGCTTAAATGTCATCAGGGAGACAACATGTACAGAAATAATTATGCATATATAAAATAAATACAAAATAAATATAAGGTTGTTAAGAGAGAAAGGTCAGCAGTAGTCAGGGGGATCAGGAAAGGATTGATGTAGAACACAGGTTCTTATCTCTTTTATTGGGGGGATCTGTTAACGTGGGTGGGGAAAAATTCAGTTCAACAAGTATTTTCAAGTGGCTGCTATGTAATGTGTAATATGTAACTGTGCTTGGTGATAGGAATACAAAGGAACTCACAACCTAGTTGGAGGACATGTGGACAAAGCAGAATGTGGTAAAAGAGGAAAGAAGCAGTCCAGACAACATACTCTGAGAAATATGATTAAGGGGAGGTCACATTTGCCTAGACATTAGGATGGGATTTGTAAAGCAGTGGCATTGGAGTCGGACCTAGAAAGGAAGGATTTCAACAGTCAAAGATGGTAGGTATGGGGAAGAGGTATATTCTCAAATGCCAGAATGAGAAATAATTTATTCAGTAAGCAATGAATGCAGGAGTTCCTAATATGGACTACTTGGTCTTCTTTAAAAAATAATTTATAACTGTACAGGGTGTCCCAAAAGTCTTAGTGACTTTTTAATCTTTGATAAGAAGCTTAAAATCTTTCTGCAAAAGTCTTTGTGACTTTTTCATCTTTAATAGAAGCTTTAACATGTACTAACACTGTTTTTCAATATAACTGGTTACCTCATTAATCCTACTCATTTAATGCATTTACAAATATCATTCTGAGGAGTCTCTCAGTTTTATCAGACTATGTAAGGGGTCTATGCCACAAAAACACAGTCAAGAACACCTATACTAAAGGTTTTCAGTGAAGAGGATCATGATCAGAGTGGTCCATTAAGAAGCCTTTTGGAGCAGTGGTTTGAAGGCTGGACAGAAGGAAAGAGCCTGGAAGCAAGAACAGGCAGGAGGCTGCTATTCTAATGTTCCAGGTGAGAGCCAGAGTTATAGCAGTAAGTCTGGAATCAAACCCATATTTGCTAAAGGGGAGAAGAATATCAGGAAATGGTTGGGATGGAAAAACTTTAAAAGGCATCAATGCAACTTTAAAGGAATGAATAAAAAACTCTGCTCAAAAAATAAAAAAGGAAAAAGAGGTAGAATCAATAGGCCTGGGGTAACTAGGTGGTGCAGTGAATAGAGCACCGGCCCTGGAGTCAGGAGGCCCTGAGTTCAAATCTGACCTCAGACACTTGACACTTAACTAGCTGTGTGACCTTGGGCAAGTCACTTAACCCCAACTGCCTTGCCTTCCTCCCTCCCCCCCACGAAAAAAAATCAATAGGCCTTTTGGGAAAATCACTAAACTGAGAGGCAAGAATCCAGAGTTCTAACTCTGGCTCTGCCACTAACTAGAATGATCCCTTTAGGCAAGTAATAATAATAATAATAACAACAACAACTAACATTTATATAGCACCTACTATGTGCCAGGCACTATGCTAAGAGCTTTACAAACATTATCTCATTTGATCCTCACAACAAATCTGGGAGGTAGGCACTTTTTGATCCCCTTTTGACAGATGAGGAAATTGAGGCAAACAAGGGGTGACTTACCCAGGATCACACAGCTAGTGAGTGTGTGAGGTAGAATTTGAATTCAGGTCTTCCTAATTCCAGGCCTGTGCTCTATCCACTGCACCACCAAGTTGCAAGTAAGTAATTTCTCCTCTCTGGGCCTCAATTCTAAGGTCCTTTATGGCTCTAAAATCCTTTACTTCTAGAACTCGATGTTGTTGGGCCAGCCCAATAGTTAAAGGATGGGAAACAGTCAAAGATAACTCAAGATATAAGCCTATGTGGCTAAGGACAGTGACGTGATCAAGAAAAATAAAGACCTTAGGGGGAGGAATAGATTTTTGTGGGAAACATGGTTAATTCTGTTATGGACATGTTGTACCCCAAGTACCAAACATATACTCAAATAGAAAGAAATACAGAATGAAAGCTCTTAGGAATGGCTGAGCACAGAGACAGATGGAGGAGCCATTTACATAGAAATTACAATTGAATCCATCAAAATAGATGAAATCATCAAGAAGGTACTTGAAAAGGGAAAAAAATAGCCAAGGATAGATTAAGAAGAGGAAAGGGGGTAGTAAGTGGAGACAAATAGGTAGGAGAACAGAATGCAAGCATCATCTACGAGGCATAAAGATAATTGATAAAAAGGAAGTTCCCTCCCCACACCAAGATATTTATAGCAATACTTTTTGTGGTAGCAAAGAACTGGAAAAAAGTACATGCTCATCAACTGGAGAGTGGTTAACAAATTGTGGTCCACAGATGAAGTGGAATATTACCATACTGCAGGAAATAATGAGCATGGTGAATAGAGAGAAAAATGGAATTCTTACATGAATGGATTCAGAGTGAATTAAGCAGAGCCAGAAAAACAGACAACATGCCTCTATAACAATGAAAATGGAAAAAATAACACAGGTGAAACCAGATGTTACAGGAACTCTAAAGAACAAACTTGGCCCCAAAGAAGAGATATGAGAACCCACACCCCCAGAAGTCAGGCTCCACAGGTATGGAGCATCACGAAGGAACAGCAGACTTTTTCCCATGTGTTGATTGGTTTAACTGAATTTTGTTTCTCTTTTTTTCTCTTTTTGTAAAAAACATTCTTTATTGTAAAGGATGGCTCTTAGGAAGAAAGAAGGAAATGGGATATATGGGGAAATCTAGGCGATGTAAAAAAGGAAGATATAAATTAAAAACTATTTTTTAAAAATTTCAGTGTTACAGAAGCCAAGGCAAGAAAAGGGAGCTGGTTAAAGTGACAGGTGCTACACAGAGATCAAGGTGGATGAAACCATAAGCATTTGTAGCTTTGAGTGTGGCTAAAGTGGGAAGAGTGGAAAGGAAAGGAAAGTTGAGAGAGTCCTTATTATGAAAATGCTTTTCAGTGAGTAACATCATCATCAACAAGAAGATATATACATACATACATACATATAAATATATTTTCTGACAGCTTACTACCTTATTTGGAGGTATCTGTGGCCAGTTGAATGATTCTGGATGCCTCTGTTGTAAGAAAACTTAAAAGGCTGATGCTCAAAGGATCATGGGCAGATTTTTTAAAGACCTAGGCCACCTAAAATCTTCTCCAAAGTCTTTCTAAATTCTAAAGCAGCAACAAAATTATTAAGGCAATAACTAATGCTTATTATAACAGCAAAATCATTTTTAATTAAAATTGATGAAACAGCACAGTTCTATTTCTATGTAACATCGGGAGCTTTATAGACACTGGGATCCATCTATAAACCATGTCTACTATATGTTTCTGTAAATTTTATAAGAAATGGAGTATAATTTCACTATTTCAAATTATTATGGAATTTTATAATCTCTAGATCTTTGATTTTATCAAAGTGTTGGGCATATATGTGGAGCATAAATATGATTTATTTAATGAACAATCCTTGATCAGGCATTCTACTCCAAATTCTAACAATTCCAATGAGAATATACAATCTTTTACCACCGCTATGAGGGGGCTTCCACAATAAGGATTTATTTCTCCAGGACGTTCACTCTCATTAAAAGATTAAAGATATGATTTTCACAATGCTTGTGCCTAGAATTATTTTTTTTTAAAGCAATTGGGGTTAAGTAACTTGCTCAAGGTTACATGGCTAGTCATTATTTATGTGTGGGTGCTCATTTTCTGAGGCTGGATCTGATCTCGGGTCATCCAAACTCCGAGGCCGGTGCTCTTACTCACTGCGCCACCTAGCCGCCCCTTTAGGGCAATTGGGGTTAAGTAACTTGCCCAAGGTTACACGGCTAGGTTTTTGTTTGTGTGGATTAAGTGTTGGAGGCCGGCTCCAAACTCAGGTCCTTCTGATTCCAGGGCCGGCACTCTATTCACTGCGCCACCTAGCCGCCCCTGGAATTATTTTTTTAATCAAGTATTTTAAAAGAGGTTAGAGAAAATTATGGCCTGGTGTCAAATCTGCAGTAATATCTTCTCATTATAAAGACTCAATAAACCTATTCCCAAATAACCTAGCACAAATTCTCAAAAAGATCAGAATTCCATAAGAATATGTTAGCAGAAAAAGATATCAGGTCTCTTTCACAGCTAGGACTGGAGGAAGAATTCTTATCTACACAAGGGATAAAGGTATCACAAAAGGCAAAGCAGATGATTTTGATTACAGGAAATTAAAAAAAAACTTTTATACAAACAAATTAACAAACTAGGACAGGAGGAGATGCAGAGTAGGGAAAACAATTTTTGCATTTTAAATATTTCTGATAAGAGTTTTCAAGACACATAGAAAACTAAAATATATAAGAAGGGGCAGCTGGGTGGCACAGTGGATAGAGCCCTGGTGATGAAGTCAGGAGGACCTGAGTTCAAATGTGGCCTACAAGACACTTAATATTTGTGTGACCCTGGGCAAGTCACTGAACCCTGATTGCCTCCTAAATAAATAGATAAATAAATGAGAAACCATTCTTTAATAGAGAAATAGTCAAAAGATATTAACAAACCACTCTCAAAAGAATTGCAAGCTATTGCTAACCATAAAAAACATTGCTATGAATCACTAAAAATGCAAAAACAAACAACTCTGAGGTTTTACCTCATACCCAGCAAACTGACAAAGATGACTAAAGATTCTAACAGTCAATGTCAAAGGAACCCTGCAAAGACACTGTTGGTGGAGCTGTGAATTGGTCCAACCAGTATGGGAAGTAATTTAGAATTATACTAAGAAAGCAAATAAAATGTCCATACCTTTTGACCCAGGGACCCACTGCTAGGCATATACTCCCAAGTAGGTTACAATTTTTTTTTTAATTCCACAGAAGCCAAAATATTTATAATAGTATTTTTTGTAGTAGCAAAGAATTGGTTAAAAAGCAGTTGCCTATCAACAGAAGAATGGCTAAACAAACTGCACATGAATGAAATGGAACATTGCTATATGTCAAAACTGATGAGTGTGGTAAATACAGAGAAGCATGGGAAGAACATGATCTGATACAAAGTGAAATAATCTGGACCAGGAAAACAATCTACACAATGGAAATGGAAAGAACAAACAAAATAAATAAACAAAACTGAATCTTATAATGATGAAGCCTGCTCCCCCCACAAAATGTGAAAAGACTACTTCCCTTGCTCCTGTGGAGGGATGGAAGTCCATCTAACTGCATAATATCAGATTTTTTCATTGTGTTGACCAATTTTACAGAATTTTTTTCTTCTTTTTTAAAAAAAGTTTCTGTTATAAGATATGACTCTGTGGGAGGGGGAGGAATACAGGAGGAAATATAAATAATGTAGAAAGAAAAGATAAATAAAATGTATTATTAAAAGACAAAGTATATCATAAATTCAACACATTACTTTCAAAATTGAGAAAAAATACACAAATACAGCAATGTAAAAGGAGGGGACAACAATAACAATGGGCCACATGTGCCTTCCTTCTTTGCAGAAAGGGGAGGGAGCCCATGGGTGTGGAACACTACATGTTGAACTTGGTGGGGATGTTGGGGAATTTTGCTGAAGTGCTTTTTTTTCTCTTTTTTTGATTCTTTGGAACAAGGGATGGAAGGGGAAAGAAGAGGAAAATAGTGAAAAATGTAGGTGACAAAAAAACCCAAAAGACATCAATAAAAAGTTTGTCAATTTATTTAAAAAATAAATGATCAGGGATGTTCCTTCATATATCGTCAACAAGTGAGACAAATATGGAAGTGAAAGTTGACAAAGAAAGTGCTTATGGACTTAGTGGTGACACAGATATAATAATTTTTGAAGGCTGCCAACAAATCAAAGGATAGCACAGTACCTTGCACATAGTAGGTGGTTAACAAATGATTTTTGTTTAGATGAAGATGATTTTCTTGGGGGTTACTGAGTCATTTGGGAGCAGGTTGTTTTGGTATTCAATTCCATAACTCATTTTGTATTAATTATAACCACAAACACACACACACACACACACACACACACACACACACACACACTATTTGGGGGTCATATAGCTACAAATCCTTCATGCTACCTTTTTGAGAAATAGGCAAATAACCCCAAAGTGAGCTAATATCTGTGACTTTATTGAGGAAGCAAGTTCCAGGATATCTCCTAGGATTCCAGTCCTCTTCACCCCCAAGTACCACCCATCATTTGCAAGAATGTGTTGAGTATATCATAACAACTGACGTTAGTAATGATCTGAAGTCATCAGGAGACGGTTAAGTGTTATTCTGAATAGCACACATTTATATAATACTTATTTAAGGTTTTTCTTCTTCCCAGAAAGGAAATCCATGCCTATCTAACAGTTCTTTTCCCCTCACCTACAGAAAAGTCACTCAGGCATGTCATACCATTATCCACTCACACTAACTTCTTCTTTTTTTTTTTAAAGCAATTGGGGTTAAGTAACTTGCTCAAGGTTACACAGCTAGTCATTACTTATGTGTGGGTGCTCATTTTCTGAGGCCGGATTCGATCTCGGGTCATCCCAACTCCGAGGCCGGCGCTCTTACTCGCTGCGCCACCTAGCCGCCCCCCACTCACACTAACTTCTAGCTCTATGAGGGTTACAGACACCTTCGAGGATCAAAAGTTCGTAGTCGCTATTTTATATTTCCAAAGCAGGGAAGAGAATAACATATTTTAGAAAGATTTTTGTTAAACAAAGAATTTAAGTTTTGGTACCTCACATATCTGGGTAATCCACTTAACCAAGTGCCAGAGAAATGAAGCTATGTTACTTCAAAAGATCCATTGGTGTTGGCAGTGTCTCCATTGAAAGTCACAAACCCTCTACACCTTCAGGGACGACAAACATGAGTTGCAGTGGCCTAAAACATTCTTATCACTAGGTTTACCAACTTTCTGCCTATGAAATGCTTTGAATTTAGATAAACTGATTATCAGATTAAAGACCCTTTTACAACTTGTTTGGGCCTGCCAGAGCTTATGGTCAGCTGGCAGGGTTTTTGAGAATACAAGGTCAATTCTAAGCTACAAAAAGCAATCTGAGGAGAACCTTAGTAAAGGCATCACTGTATTAATATGGAATAAACCTAGAAGCCTGAAAAAAGGGGTACATATCAAACCTTAGAATCACACAGGTCCATGTGAAAACAAAATCTAACCAATGGAACTAGGTGTAATAAAATACAGACATAATACTGTCCACTTGGTGTCAGGAAAGATGCTGGCTACTATGTCAAAATGGAACACAATACAATCTGTTTGTGCAGAACTCCCCCTTCATTTTCTTGGACTTTCCTTTTTGTGACTCTTTCCTTTGAAACCTTTCACTGTCTTGAAACATAAAGAAATGCTAAATAGGGAACAATAAACAGCAGTTAGAAGCAAGACCACTTCCGGATGGAAGAAGGTAAGCTTTTTTTTTCCCAATGGAATCTAGTTGTAGTAGGAGCACTTACTAATTTGGTGAGATTTACATATGCAGCAAACTACTAGAAACCTGATGAAATCCAGTGAATTTTTTCAGCTGTCATTCCCTATACAGACCAAGGGAAATTGAAGAAAATTAGTCCATATTCTTTTGTAGTTCCTCAGTGGACTAAAGCTACTGGATTTCTTGGTTTGTCTCCCTCCTCTCCCCCTTCTCCCTTCCTTCCACCCATGTCAAACCTCACAGAATCTGGACTCTTGCTTTCAACTCCCAGAGGGATAACAGTAGGAAGATGTTAATTTTTACAGTATTTCTTGGTATACATATAAAATACTGATGTCACCTGATTTTCAAAAAAATATATAAATATATATATATGTATATATAATAGGCACACAATTCTCCCAAACAGGTATAAAAGGATTGTAGCCTGAACCATTTCTAAAATGCTGCAACTTCCCAGTTTTGAAGAATTAGTATTCAAAATCACAGAGTCACAAATATAGGGCTGGAAGGGATTTTGGTGGCCATTTAGTCCAACCCCCAACCCTAGATGAAGATGTAGTTCTGTGAGGCAGGACCAGATCTTTCAGTGGGCAATTCATGGTAAATGGCTGATACTGTTTGCATATGAGCACTCAACTATCTAGGGCAGGAAGAGGATATTTGGTACCTAATTTTAATCTCTGGGTGTTTTCTTACCTACCAGGCAACAGAACGTACTCTTTCCATCTTAATTCATCCACAGTTTGCCAGTGAACATCAGCAAAAATCCGACAGATAACAGGAACTTCTCACTAGGAGGAAAAAAGAGGCAATTTCTTTTGACCATATTAAGTCGTGTGGGTTACCCCCAAGGTTATCTTGTATTCTGTAGGATCACAGGTTTAGAGTAAGAAGGAACTGAACAGGCCATTGAGTGCAATCACCTCATTTCACAAATGGAGAAACCGAGGCACAATCTGAACTCAGGTCTGACTATAAGCCTAGCTCCCTATTTCCAACTCCACTATCTAGCTGCTTTTGTTTTATATAATAATGACAATAATAAGTCAACATTTTTTATAGTATGTTAAGGTTTGCAGAGAACTTTACATATACAAGGTGTCCCAAAAAATCTTAAGTCTTATTAAAGCTTTTAAGATTGCACAAAGATTTTTGAGACATGAAGAATAGGAACTGTTTCCCTTACCTGTCTGTAACCCTGGGGCTTAGCACAGTGCCTGGCATACTGTAGGAGCTTAATAAATGCTTGTGGATTGATTGGTTGAGATCATCTGTTGAGGATTCAAATTTTATTCTGGTTTCACTATTTGTTCCTAGCTGTGGGATTTGGGACAAGTAACTTTTATGTGTTCATTCAACAAGCATTTTATCAAGTGCCTAATAAGTGTCAAGCACCATGCTAGGCACTGGGGCTACAAAAACAAAATCAAGCCCTGTCTTCGAGGAGAATATGTTTTAGGGAGGGGAGAGGGAGGCAAAGGGAGAAAATTGTGACACAAACACAAAATATATACAAAATAAGGTGGCACAGTGAATAGAGCACTGGCCCTGGAGTCAGGAGGACCTGAGTTCAAATCCAGCCTCAGACACTTAACAAAATAAACCAGCTGTGTGACCTTGGGCAAGTCACTTAACCCCAACTGCCTTCCAACAAGCAATATATACACACACACACACACAAAATAAATCCAAAGTAATTTAAGTTCTAATGTCAGAAGGGCTACTCAAGGTCTCAGTTTCCTCATTTATTAATTGAAGGAGTTAGCCTAAATGGCCTCTAAATTCCCTTCAAAATGCCAATGAATCGATCAATGGCATTCCTTCCCAAGGTACAAATCCTACCCCATCCAGGCCTGCTGATGCTGGGTGATGCCTACTCACAATCCAAGTACTTTTTAGCTCTAAAGCTAGGAGAGTCTTGCCCAGGATTAAGGAAACTAAAGGCCTGGTCCAGATCCTGCTTGGGACCTCAAAAGGATGTGGCCATGGGCAAAAATTGCCTTCCTGGCCTAGAACTCTGTGAAATAAGGGAGTTGGTTGAGATGAATTTTAATCCAGCTCAGCCATTTTGTAACTCATTCCCAGATCCTGCCACACACAGAGACACAACATACACAAAACACACACAGCATACAGAGGCAGCACACACAAACACATACAGACACCCAAGTGGACACACACCCACACACACAAAAAGCCACAGTGACATAAAACAAACACTCAAAAAGTCCAAAGGGACTCACACACAGCCCAGCACACACAGACACGGACAAAGATACACACACAGGCGGACACCCAGACGGACACACAGGCAGACACACGAACACAGACAGACACAGACACACAGACAGACACAGATACACACACACACACACACACACACACACACACACACACACACACACACACACACACACACACGCACACACCGGCCCGAGGCTCCTCCCCAAGCTCCTCCTCCTCCTTTCACCGCCCGGCCTGGCGGCCCACTGCTCCCCGCGGCTCGCCGCTGCCCTCCCGCCGAGGCTCCGCTCTGCTCTCCTGCACACCCTCTCTGTAAGCAAGCTGCGCTGCCCAGTGCCCGCTGGCTGCTGCCCGCCGCCCGCCGTCCACCGCCCACCGCCGCCCGCCCGGTGGGTCGGCGGGGCCGGAGGGGCGGGGCGCGGCGCCCTCTCCCCCTGGGCCGCCAGCGCCTCCCCCTCCCCTCTCCGGCTCCCCTCCCCCTTCCTTACTTCTCCTCCCCCTCCTTCCTCCCCGGCCCCCCCCCCTTCCCTCCCGGAGATGTGCCCTTCGGACATAGGCCCACAAACCCCCACGCCCCTACACCCCCCCCCTCCCCAGGCTCGGGCCCTCAGAAAGCGTTAGGCCGCGTCTAGGCCCTTCCATCCCGTTCCTGCCGACGTCCGGCCATGCGCGGTGCGGCCCTGGCTGGATCCCGATCCGGTCCCAGGGCTCTTCGAGCTGAAGCACGGCGCCCCCGGGCGGCAGAGGCAACGGCGGCGGCGGTGGCGGCAGCAGCAGCGGCAGCAGCAACAGCAGCAGCAACGACAGAGGCGGCTGCGGCGGCGGCTGCGGCTGCTGCTGCAGCAACTGAGACTGCAGCTGAAGGCCCTAGACTCTTTTCCTTCCTCCTCCCTTTTCCTTCTTCTCCCTCCTCCCTTCTCCCTCCTCCCCCTCCCTTCTCTTGCGCCCTCCTCCCCCTCCCTTCTCTTGCGTCCTCCTCCCCCTCCCTTCTCTTGCGCCCTCCTCCCCCTCCCTTTTCTTGCGCCCTCCTCCCCCTCCTTCCCGAATCCTGGGCTGGGAAAATGCCTAGCTGCCTAAGCCAGGCAGCCAGGGCCCCCCAGTTTAGAGCATGGCAGGGGTCACCAAGTCAAGGTTGATGGAAGTGGGCGGTTAGAAGCAAAGGAGGAAAGTCTCCTGCAGTTCTGTGGCCTTTAGCATGGCAGTTTCGAATCCCAGAGTTTCAGCTGTGACCTTGGGCAAGTCACTGCTCTCTGGGTCATAGTTTTCTCATCTGTAAAATGAGAGGGTTAGGCTAAGCGAAGGGGGTGGGGGTGGGAGGGAGCGGGTTCCCTTCCTGCTCTAGATCTGTGATCCTGGGGACTTGCTATGGTGCTGTCAACATTCTCTGAATTTCAGTGCCCTGGGGCCAAGCCAGGATTGCCTGATCTAGCAATGTCTCACCCAATATACTTATCCAACTTAACCTCAAAGCTCTGGACACTGATCACACCAGCCAAAATGGAAATCCCTCCCCCCACCCCCCTTCTGCTGAGATATGCCTTTTGGCTTCTCTGAAATGCCCCCTCCCCCACCCCCGCCCCAGTTCTGCCTCCTGAAATCCTAAATATCATAGACTTGAGTTCAAATGTAGCTTCTTCCAAGATGAGTTTCCTCACCACCCTCCTGTACCCTCAAGCCACAGTGCTCCCTCACCCCTTCACCTAGACTGTAACCTTTATGAATGTAGGGATTAGGTCTCATTTATCCAACATAGAATAGGATCTGATTAGATTTGGACTGACCGAATGAGAATAGATGGAAAAAAGAAGCAACACTTGTAAAATGATCTTTATGCCAAACTCCAAGATGCTGATGTTGATTACCCTCACAGGAGTGTTCTGAGGAAAATGCTTCTTCATCCTAAAAGCCCCTGCAAAGTGAGAGTTTTCATTCTTCCCACAGTCCCTGATTTTCACCTCAAACCCTCATTGCCTGTAGCATAATATACTTTCCATACGTGGTCTTGGTTTTGGCAGATATCGCCAGCATTTGCTGAGTACTTTCTTAGATCGGAGCCTGTCCTCCCATAGTTCACAGTCCCTGCCTCTAGGTACTGACAGGCCTGTTGATAATGTCATTCCCCAAATGTTCTTTCTTGACCTTTCTCCACTCTACTTTTACTCTCCCATTTCATTTATCTAAAGAGGGTATTGAGCTCCAGTCTAGGATTAAGATCCTAGGATTATCAAGGCCATGATCATCCCCCTTTCCTTCTATCATAACAGTATTTCATGTAGCAAGTGAATAGAAGGTAAGGATGGTCTCCAAGAATCAGGCTAAGACAAGACCAAAGCAAAATAACAAGATGCCTAGGTCAGATGGAGCTATCCTAAAGATGGGCTTACCTATCTCAAGGAAACATCCCCAGAAATACAGGATACAGAAGATCTGGTTTGAGGGGAGTTCATGTGAAAAAGACCTGGAGGACTTAGTTGACCACAAGTCTAGTATAAACCTACCAAGGTGCAGGACTCCATGAAGTCTATCCCACACATTCTACCAATATTATCCATCTTCTGCACTTTGTGTTTGGGCATTCAAAACCTGATAAGGAGACACAATGTTGACAATACCAAGAAAATAATAGATATTGGATAAATAGCAATGAATTGATGTTATACCCTTTAGTCTCAATCATTTGTGCCAAATGTGGGTCTTTCCTATTTTGTTATTCAGTTGTGTCCAACTCTTCATGACCCTATTTGGGCTTTTCTTGGCAAAGATATAAGAGTGGCTTGCCATTTCCTTCCCAACTCATCTTAGCAAAGATACTGGAGAGGTTTGCCATATCCTTCTCCAGCTCATATGGGGGAGGAAACTGAGGCACATAAGGTAAAATGACTTGCCCAGGGTCACATAGCTAACTAAGTAAGTGTCAGAGACTAGATTTGAGCTCAGGAAGTCTTGCTGACTCCAGGCCCTGTGCTCTATCCACTGAACCACCTAGCTACCTATTTACTATCTTTTTAGTACCTAGAATAAAATGAAGGCCACTTAGTTTAGATCCAATTGTACAGATGAGGATACTGAGGCCCAAGGAGGTTAAGTGACTTGCTGTTTTACATCCTAGTTTCCTTACAGATAGGAACTATTTCTGTGTAAATCACTTTGTATCATATTTACTAACCAACTTATAGGATAATAGTAGTGAACATATTACTTGACAGGAGAGTTGAGGCTTTTGGAAGATTTGTGGCTGTGAAAGAGGCATGAAATTAAAGGTGAAATCTAGTTCTCTAAGGGGTCCCATTTTTATTTACAACATCATAGGTGTTGGCTTTTCAACCTTCAAATTGTGGGCCAGAAAGTATCATTTATTTCTAATAATGCTGGCAGATCTTTAACATGGTCCTTGGCCCTGCAAGGGTAAAAGGGCAAGGACCATCGGGGGCAGCAGAAGAATGAAGCAAGACTCAAAATCAGAGTTGGGAAGGGCCCCCGAGAATATCTTGTCCATCGTGTATCTGAATTGAAATCCCTTCTACAAACAATTTCTCTGGCAAAACAGTCATCCAGTGATAGGGAGTACATCTCCTGTAGTAGCCCATTGCACTTTTTACATAGCTTCCTTTGCTGGGATGTTTTCCTTTTTAACAAAGATTCTTAAGCTGCTTCCAGTGAATTTGCAATTGGTTTTTTTCCTAAATACATTTTAAACTGTATTTCAGTATGCTGATCACCTTTATAATCCTATGCATTTTGTTTTATGCCTTTAAAAGCCTTACTGTGAGAAGGGGTTCCTAGGCCTCACCCAACTTCCAAAGGGGTCCATGACACGAAAACAGTTAAGACCCCCCAGATTAAGGCTGTTGTCACTCTCAGTTCTGTCCTTTGGAAAAGGGAAATCGGAAATTGTTCCCCTCTTCCCCAGGCCAAAAATCTTCAGTTCCTTGAACAAGTCTCATTTGGATGGCATGGTGTCAACTCATCTCCCTATACTAGCTGGCCTCTGGATTCACTCCAATTTGTCAGTGACTTTCCTGAAATGTGCTCCAAATTGAACCAAATATTTTAGATGCTATTTGACCAGGGCAGAAATCAGTGGGACTATCCTCTCCCTGGCTCTTGATACTCTGCCTCTGTTCAGGCAACCTAAGAATGGTTTCCTCAGCTTTTGGGGCCGTCAAGTCATGCCTGACTCATTTTTAGCATACTATTCGGTAAACCCCCCAGATATTTTTCAAGTACAATTGTTTACCCATGCTTCCTGTATCCTTTCTTGTGCAATGGATTCTGACTCTTCTGCTTCCATTGTCTAACTTTGGGGTCATTAGATGGAATTGCTAATGACTTGTATATCCCATTTGCTGCTGGAAACTGAGCCTCTAATTTGGCTCTCAGTGGTTCTGGTTCTCTAAACTTAGTATTTCTTGTGATGAGGACCTCTTTGGGGTGCATCATAACTTCAGGATGCCATCAGTTAGCCTTCCCCTGCCTCTCTTTGCTTGGAATTGCTTTATATAGTTGATTACATAGCTGTAATATATATACTAAGTAATGGTAATTATATGATTTATTTCCATTTTGTGGATTAACGTTTAATCAGATGGAGCAAAGTCACTTTCCTTAGACTACACGGAATCAGAATTACAGTTTAGTGCTTCTGGCCTGAAAGTTCTGTCAGTTAGGGAAGGAGAAGGGGGAAGTGCATAAGCATTTATATAGCACCTACCATGTATCAGGGACTGTGCTGAGCAATTTTACGAATATCTCACAACCCTTCGAAAGAGGTGCGCTGTTATTATTCCCATTTTACAGTTGAGGAAACTGAGGCAATCAGAAGTTAAGTGACTTGCTCAGGGTCACACAGAGAGTAAGTATCTAAGGGCAGATTTGAATTCAGGCCTTCCTGACTCCAAACCCAGCACTCTGTCCGCTGGGCTGCTGTTAGATGGAATGTATAAACTCACCTCACAATTACAGTCAGATCTCATTCATCATTGGGATAACACTGCTTTAGAAACTGACCATGCTGGTTGAAGATTACTTCTATACTGCTGTAACTACAGGAAGAAAAAGGATAGGCTCTCCCTAAGTAAATTACAGTTATCCCTTCCACATGGGGGAGGGGGGGGCACAAGCACCCCCAGACCTGGAAAATCCACACAAAATTATTTTTTTTTGGAAGGGGGAGGGCTTGAATGTAAGAAAGGTGCATTCTTTTAAAAATGCTCATTAATTCATCCTTGCTTCCCAATTGTACATTTCCCCCAGCTTCTGTGGGTAAAGTGTTTCTGCTTGTGATTGTTGCCAGAGAGTCAGGGGCACTGTCTAATGTGGTGTGGGGGAGGGAGGCAGATATGGATGGTACTTTGTGCTTTGATGGTTCATTTACTCTTTTTTTAAAAAACTTGAAACAGGGTGAAAGACTAATGGTAAATGAAACAGAGGCTTGAGAAAGAGATGAAATTTGGCTGTCTTTCCTTCCGGCAACCTTATGCTGGGCTGGTCCTAAATGGAGTCAAAACCCTGGAGACTCGTTGGCGCCCTTTGCTGGCAAGCCAACGCAGCTGCACCATCGCTATTCACATTGCTCAAAAAGATTGGGAAGATGAAACATGGAAGTATATACTGGTGGAGAGGCTTGGCATGACAAGCACTCAAATTCAGGCGTTACTGGATGAAGGGGAGAAATTTGGTCGAGGAGTTATTGCTGGTGAGTGATCTTTGACCTTGAGTGTATTAGGGGTTTAATAAAAGCTGATCATATTGAATTGAATAACTAAAAAGTTTGACATATACAGACTCTTCCTACCTTAAAAGACACACACACACACACACACACACACACACACACACAAGTGCATATATACACATATTTACCCAGCAGTCATCTTAGAAACATCATTGAATTTGAAGTCTGAGGTCCTGGATTCATTTTCTAACTGTGCCCACTAACTCATTGCATGACTCTGGCCATACCGTCTTGACTTCAGTTTACTCCACTGTTAAATGAGAGAATTGGACTAAATAAAAGGCCCCAGAGAGCCCCTCCATTTCCAAACCTAAGATCCTATGATCTTATGAAGAGATTACCTTTATGGTCCTTTTTGGCTCTTATAATTTAAGAATCTATATAAGCATTTCAGTATTCCAGAATCTTTGAGGGTTGTGGGGTTGGTGGTGGTGATTGTGGTAGTAAGCTGGTGGTTTTGTCTGTAGGTGTATATTTTTTTAAATAAAATGTCTCCAATGTACTTCAGTCTAACCCATTAATAATGTTTATGTTACATTGAGTAGAGATCTCCTTGAAGATCATTGAATTATAGAGCGATAGAATGTTTGAGCTAAAAGAACTCTTAGAGACCATCTGGTCTAACCCCTTAATTTTACATAAAGAGAAACTGAGGCCTAGAGAGGAGAGGGAACTTACCCCATGTCACACAGGCAGTTGGTGGCAGAGTTAGGACTCAAACACAGTTTTCCTCACTTCCACTTCAGGATTATTTCTATTCCAATCTAATAAAAATACAAATATTTCCTCTTCTGCCTTATTCCAGGCTGGGAGCAGACTAGCAACCTTAGTTATGAGTCACAAGATTTTTCGAAGACATGATGTTATAAGTCTATATTCTGACTCATTGTGACCTGGGCCAAAGTCATCTACCAGGATAAGACTTTAGGGGAGTTACTGCTTTAAGCAGCACTAACCTTTCAGACAACAAATCAAAGGTAGTCTTTTTAATCATTTGGGGGACAAGGACCATTGGTCTCATATACATTTGTCCATCCAGACATAGACATCCATATTCAATCTAATGTCAGCAGCATCATTTTTGAAGATGGTCAATGGCATTATTATGACACAGTTACATATATGTATGTGTGTGTGTGTTATGGGGAGCTTTTTATACAGCCCCTTCCAAAGACAAGAGAAAGTGGATGTTATCCTGAACCCTCCCTAAAGAATCGGAGCACTACATGGAAAACATCTGATATAATACATAGATATAATTCCAAGCTCAATAAGCATTGAAGTTAGGAGAGTAATCAGCCAGCATAGCTCTCCTAATCCCCCATAGAGGGAGAAGTCTAGTCTCCCTGAAACGCTGAGGGGACATTGCAGATCTACCTATAAATATGAGTTACATGCAGGCCTCCCAGTACTTGGTTACATTGGAGGGAGGGGAAGGAAAGGCATTTATTAAGTACCCACTGTGTGCCAGGCACCATGCTAAAGTGCTTTACAAATATATCATTTGATGAAATATACCATTTACATGGTATTTTGTCAACAGATGATAGACATCTTTGCTTTACGTAGTTCCTATTATTAATATAGTGTATATACATATATGTGCCCCCCACTAATACCTTAGCATACTCAGGACATGGTCTTAGGTTTTCAAGGGTGCAAGGGCCTAACAAGTTCAAAAGTTCTCAAGGACTAGGCCAGCAACAGAATGTCATGTGAAACCCAACCCAGCTAAGCACAGAGGGGCTTAGTGCTGGAAGGCTGAACACCAAGGGATGCCTCAATTTCAGCCTTAACAATCGACAAAGAAAATCTACTCATGTGGTGGGGTTAGGATCTCCATTACCAGAGGGAATGACAGTAATTTTCATTGTTCAGTTGCTTTTAGTTGAGTCTGACTCTTTGTGACCCCTTTTATTGCGAAAGAGTGAAGGAGGTTTTCTTGGCTAAGATACTGGAAGGGTTTGCCATTTCCATCTCCAGCTCATTTTACAGATGAGGAAACTGAGGCAAACAGGGTGAAGTGACTTGCCCAGGGTCACAAAGCTAGTAACTGTCTGAGGCCAGATTTGAACTGATTGTCTGATTTACAGTTAGGAATTTGCACTCAAGGAATACTCATCTTCCTGACCCCATACTCAGCACTTTATCCACTTCACCACCTCAGGTCTTGAACTTACGTCTTCCTGACTCCAGGCCCCCCTCCCCACTCTATCCACTGCAGTGCCACCTAGCTTCCTAATGACAAAAATAGCTGATGTTTATATGGGGTTTTAAGGTTTACAAAGCTCTTCACATACCTTATGTCTTTTAATTCCTACAATAACCTTGAGAGGATGGTGTCATTTCTATCCTTTTTTCCCCAGATGTTAAAACTGTTACTAAGAGACATTAAGTGATTCACCAGAGGTCATATAAGCCATCTAAGGCAGAATTTGAACTTACTAGGTCAAAAACTTCACAGAGCAGTCCCATCAATAATCTTTGACTTCTGGGGCATCTAGGTGGCACAGTGAGTAAGAGCGCTGGCCTCGAAGTTGGGATGATCTGAGATCGGATCCAGCCTCAGAAAATGAGCACCCACGCACAAATAATGACTGGCCGTGTAACCTTGAGCAAGTTACTTAACCCCAATTGCTTTAAAAAAATAATCTTTGACTTCTCATTTTTCTCATAAAACTCCAACAATATAGAGAGAAGGTTGGCTATAGTCTGTAGCATCATTCTTTGGGTAAATTAATACTCTTCCTGTTACTCATTTCTCACATAGAGAGCTGTGTTCTTTTAATAATGGAATATTTCATATGTAGAAGGAACACATTCTTATTCAATCCAGGGGAAAAAACCCTTCGTGTGTGCTTCTTTCCTTCCGTCCAGGGCTTGTGGACATTGGGGAAACATTGCAGTGTCCTAGAAATCTCTCCCGGGAGAAGTTGGTGGACCTGGAGAACAAAGCTGTGCTCACCGACTTGAAACAAAAGTACCTGACAAGTCTTTCAAATCCAAGATGGCTATTAAAACCAATACTTGCTAAAGGCGGAAAGGATATATTTCAAGTTGAGATCCCCAAAGAACTGATCCCTTTGGAGCAGGGAAATTTTATCATGGCTTCCCAAGAATAAAATTGGCAGAGAACTGAGCCAAACATCTTTAATGGATATGGTTCCCACATGAGCCAAACTGTAAATTCCTTTTATTATATTAATTGCACTAGATGTCCTCTACAGGAAAAAAAAAAAAACATCATTTCTCAAAACCACATCAGTGGGAATCATGATTTTATCTATTGACAAATCTTTATCTATTGACATCTTTTTATCTATTGACAATAATGTTTCAGATCATTAGGTCTAATGCAGACAATGACATAGGCCAATAAATGTCACCATGTTACTGTTTTTATCTTTTTTCAGTTCTGTTCATTTCAAGACTTTAATAAGGCATTTTTAAAAGAAGTTTTGGTTCTGTTAGGCTTGGTTTTATGTGCTTTCCTATGTTAATTCTAGTAAAAATGGTATCATATGTCTTACACAAGGCTATTACTCAAATCAGGCTCTCAATCAAAACAGATATTGACTGGGAAAGCCTTATTCAAGATCTGAAGAATGCCAAAGATATAAACTGATTTTAGAAAAATGGTATTGATCCCTCTTTATTTTAATATCATAGATGTTTCCTGATATTGCCTTCCTTTCCACTTCTCCCTCCCTTCACCCTATCCCCCCACAGAACCCTGCCTTGTCATAAAGAAAAGTAGTCTGATAGGCAGAGAGGAGCCTTCAACTAATCCATCTGTGTACCATCAACATGTTTTAAAATAACTTTTATTCTATCAGAAAAATCACCCTCCCCTCTATCCCAGATATTCTTCAGTTGGCAGAAATGCCCATCCTCTGACTTTCCCTGTCTTACCAAACTTTAGGATACAGTGATCTATAATAGCATATGCTCTCAATATCTACATAGTCCTTAACTCCCTTATAATCTGGTTCCCACTCCCCACTTTATCAGTCCTAGTTTCCCTAAGGTCACCAATTACCAGAATTTTAAAATCCTTGACTAAGTGTCTTTAAAAATAAAAAAATTTTAGGGGTGGCTAGGTGGTGCAGTGAGTAAGAGCGGCCGGCCCCAGAGTCGGGAGGACCCAGGATCCGTTCAGGCCTCAGAAAATGAGCACGTACACATAAATAGCCATGTAACCTTAAGCAAGTTACTTAACCCTAATTGCTTACAAAAAAATTTTTTTAAATAAAAAATTTTCTTGATGCTTTTTGTTTTTACATCAAAGTTATTATACCCCTCCTCTGAGTCCTTGTCCTAACACTGCCGCCCAGTTAGCCTTCCCTTGGGAAGAAAGAAAAACAATTAGAAAATCAATGTAGGACGTTACTTGTCAGCATATGTAGAAATCTGCACCTGTAGTGGGCTTCCATCTCTCTAAGGAGAGAGGGACTATTAATGTTGCCTTTTAAAAATCTTTATCTTTCTGGTTTCCTGATTGTCCTCCCAATTCTCATGTATTCTTTATTCTCTTGCCCCCTGAATGTAGACATCCCAGAACCTTCTGTCCTTAGCCTTCTTCTCTTTACATTCCCAGAGATTTTTCATTTGTTCCTATGGCTTCAACTAGCACCTCTTTCACTAATCCTTCCTATAGCCCCCCCTAAACCTTACCAGATCCCCACCCCCCAGCCAGGCATGGTGTCCCTTCCCTAGGACCCCACCCACCTAGCACTTAATACCTCTCATTAAGTGGGTAATGTGAACAGCTAGGTGGCACAGTGAATGGAAGGCTGGAAGGTCTGAGTTTAAATCCTGCCTGTGTGACCCAGGGCAACCTCAGTTTCCTCCCTGGTAAAGGGATAATAATAGCATCTATCTCCCAGAGTTATAGTGAGAACCAAATGAGATGCTATATGAAAAGCATACTATAAGCTATAAAGGCTAGCTGCCATTTATGCTTTGTACTAAGGTCATGTTCACATACTTGTGCTATCCCCCTTACTAAATAATCATTTACATCTTTGGACCCCCTTCCGTGCCAAGTGCAAGGTGATATACAGAGTAGGTTCAGTAGATATGTGCTGAGTGAATGGACAAAATTCCTTTACATGTTAGATCCAAACGAAGGAGCCCTAAGACAAATCTTTTCCTCGATTCAGAGTTTTATTTTAGGAGTGAACACCTTTGCAAAGAACACTCCTGTTCATCCTGACAGGCTGATAAAGTGTAAGGTGTTGAGGAGGAAAAAAAAAACAGGAAGAAAACGCTGTCTGGATTTTCTAAATAGTTTAATTTGTATAGATTTTTATAAAGACAAACATAGGATCATTGTATTCATTATAAAACTGTAATCGTTTTAATCAGAAGAGCTCTGTGGACTCTGGGATGTTACTGATTGGCTGAGATGGCCCCCTATAGTAGTAGCAATTGCAAACAGGGCAAGGTTGGGCTGAGGCTAAAACCTACTGCCCTCTGGGCTGTGATAGGGGGACAGTTGAAGCCCCAGCCATGAACCATGGGTTATATAAAGGCATTAAAGTACTGATTTGAGCATTTTGAGATATAGAGTCAGGGTAGACTGCAGGTGTCAGCAGCCCCACAATGGGAGGGTCAATTGGTCTAGGTGGTACTTGGGGTATAAAAGTATTTAACGGATTGTTGTTTGGGACTTCCCTACGGTGAACTTGGGGTAGGTTTTGTTTGGAATGGCTAGCAGAATTTTCCAAAGACAATGTTGGGGGAGCATGTTTATCATGGCTCCTTGACGGAGCACTATTCCTAATGCCCACTCTTCTTTTAATTCTTTGAATCAGGAACGGGCTGTCTCTTCTGAAGTTGGGATTGTGATAGGTCTACAAAGAAATCAAACACATTTTAGCCATTTGCAATTAGCTATAACCCCACAAAGATATCCTTTTGAGACTTCAGTTGCTACTCTTCAGCTTGCAGGTGAAAAAAGCTATCCTATAATCATTTTATCCTATGTGGAGATAGTAGTGAAAAGCCCTGTATATTTCAGCCGTTTCTATGTTAAAAACTTTCATATCATGAAAATGTTCCATTTATAATAAGTAGTTATCCTTTTGAAATAAACTAGGTTATTTGAGATTTTTAGTTAATTGAAAACATCAAGAGTTATACTTTAAGTAATGACATCTTGTCAGAGCCTTTCCTGTCACCCTTTCCATCAAAAGTCTTACCCGGGGGCGGCTAGGTGGCGCAGTGAATAGAGCTCCGGCCCTGGAGTCAGAAGGACCTGAGTTCGGAGCTGGCCTTCGACACTTAACCCACACAAACACCGTGTAACCTTGGGCAAGTTACTTAACCCCAATTGCCCCAAAGGGGCAGCCAGGTGGCACAGTGAGTAAGAGCGCCGGCCTCGGAGTTGGGATGACCCGAGATCAGATCCGGCCTCAGAAAATGAGCACCCACGCATAAATCAAATGACTAGCCGTGTAACCTTGAGCAAGTTACTTAACCCCAATTGCTTAAAAAAAAAAAGTCTTACCTGCTGAGATATAACCCTTTCAGAGTATGAATTTCCTGTTTGTTTGCCATTAATTCCTTCACTTGTCATAATAGCAAAAGAAAACTAACTATAAATCAGAGAAATTACTTCAGCATAAGAACTAATTTAGTACTTTACCATTATGTTCTTTGTCTCCCGATGAAAGAGAGTTGACAACAAATTTGTACGAATTTTAGAGAATCCATAAAGATTAAGCTGTCGAATGAAACTTTTCAGGCTGGACGTTTCAAAAATCCTTACTAGCCCTTCCCTATCCAAAATTTCCCTTTGGAAAAAACTCTTTTTCAATGACCACACAGTCTCCATCATTATTCCAACTGATAGACTTAAAGTGGTCACTTTCTACTATTTTCCAAAGTTTCCTAGGAAAGGAGAGATAATGAAGCTCACCAATTTCTTCCACACTCAGGCACTGGGTACTAAGCTCTCTTACTGGGAAAGTGGGATCCCTGTTCATGGCTTGGGAAAGCCCAGAAGTTTCTGACCGTTTCTGGTCAGTTAAAGAAAAGGGAGTAACCACTTGAACTGACTCCTCAGAATTCAATATGCCTACTGAGGTTTCAGTTGTAACTCTGACTTTGCCCTCAGTAGATTTGCCATAAAACTAAGCTCTGTTCTGAAACATTTTAACCTGTTATATCCACTGATCTGTCTAGTCTAAAATGATTTCAGCAACAAAAGAGGCATTCATTTAAAACTGGTGGCAAAAATCTAGAATCCAACACAAAGTTGAAACCATGGTGATGTTTCTTAGGTGAGTGATGCCGTCCATTCCAAGCTCCCTGATTGGTGTGAAGTAGACTATATACATTCAATATCACTTTCAAAAGGTATCTCTGCTAAGCCATGGAATATTCTTGTCAATTTCACTTTCTCTCTTTTTAATGAAACACAATCAAAGGGGACAAATTGGCCATCAATTTTTATTAGAAAATAGATGTGAGGGGAAAAAAGAAAAAAAAGTAAATGTGGGAGGGGGCAGCTGAGAAATAAAGCATTTCCAATTCCATAGGAGCACTGAGAGACAGAATAGCAATAAGAATTGTGCTTCACAGTTTTTAGGAGAATATTTTCTCTGACCTTTTGCCAAACTCTTCCCCCTTCTAACTACTTTATAAATAAAGCAAGTACTTCTAGATAATTGCTTAAATCCATAGAAGTGGAACTTCAAGGAAGAGAATGGGGGGGAGGAGAGGAGCGTGAGGGAAAAATACATCAACTAGCCTCCTTGAGAGGACTTGGAGGAAGGTACTTCCCCATTGCTTTTTCTCTCCAGATTAGGAAGTTTAGGGGAAGTGAGAGGATCTTCAGGGTCCTGAGGATAGCAACCAATGAGCAGGCTGGCAGTTGTACTCCTGTGGAGTGGGGGAGGGGGACAGAGGTCAGGGGTACAGGGTTTGCTGTGCTAAAGAGTTTGGGTGGAGCCAGTTTGACTGTCTGCCTGGGTAGTACTGGGGTGGTGTCTTGCTGTGTAACACAGCATTGCCAAAGAAGATGAGCTGTTGTTTTCTGTGAAAAAGACCAAAGTGGCTGTGTTTCTGGGGATAGAAGCAGCTGAATACTCTGTGTGTCTATGACCCTCCTCCCTACACCCCTCCTTTCTCCCAGTGACCTACTGCTTATCCTTTTTGGAGGTGGAGAAGCCATTTGGAAATCCAAGGCAGGCACCCCCAAAACCAAAGATCCCTGTGCCAACCAATACTGGGGCAGAGATCTCACTAAGCTGAAGGAGGGCAGAGCTCCTGAAAAAAGCTACCTTAAGGAGCTCCCTAGAACTAGAACAGCACCAGGTGTGGTAAGGCAGGTTTTAACATTGAAAATGGCATAAAATCATAGTCTGCCCTCCACCCCCTGAAAAAAAAAAAGCATCTCAGAGTCTCAGCATTTCAGAACCTTACCTGACCTCCTGAACAGAATGCTACAAGTGAAGGTTTTATTAACATGGGGTGGGGGTTGGGGGGAGTTGTTGCCTTCTTAGCCACTGTGGTATAAAAACCAAAAGATCCCCCCAAATGATTAAACAAAAGTTTTTAAAAGAAAGTTTATCTTTCAAGTGGGGAGGGAGGGAATAAGCATTTATTAAGCGCCTACTATGTGCCAGGCATGTAAATGCTTTACAAGTATGATCTCCTGCATGCTAATATTATCCTTAATTTTACAGTTGAGGAAACACTGGGGCAACTCGGTGGGACAGTGGACAGAGTGTGGGGTGCGGGGGTGGAGGGGAGCGAGGAGAGAGACAGAAAGACTTCTCCTCCACCCTGGAGTAGAAAGACTTACATTCCAATGCGGCCTCAGATATTTACTAGCTTTGTGACCCACCCTGGCTAAGTCGCCTCACCCTGTTTGGCCCTTCTGTCCAATGAGCTGGAGAAGGAAATAAACCACTCCAGGATCTTTGCCAAGAAAACACCCCCAAAAAGAAGTCACAAAGAGTCGGAATCGACTGAAAAATGACAACACTGATGGTTGAGGAAACTGAGGAAGATGGGGTTTGCCCAGGGTCACACCAGTACAAGTACCTAAAGTAGAATTTGAATTCACTTCCATCCATGGCGCCACCCTGCAGTCTCCAGGGAATGGTTTGCTGCCTTAGGGTCAAGGGCAGGGTAGAAAACGCACAGCTCCAGCACCTGACCTAGCCGGGGCCCAAGCTGGGAGGGAGGGACCTGCCTGGTGGCTGCTGTCCTGCCCCTGCCTCCGGCCCAGAAAGTCTGAAACCGGGACAAAGATGTCGAGGAAACACACCTTCTTCCTCCCCGGGGAGGGAGAGGTGAGGGCTAGCAGAATGCCTGCCCATGCAATGGCCCGAGAGACCCTGACATGTTTTCCTTGTTTTGAAGGAGGAGATTGGGGTGAGGGGCTGGGGGAGGACTCGTTCATTGGAAATGACTACTTTTCAAAAAGGGACAGCAGTTTTCGAAAGCCGAGAAGGAAAGCGGTGACTATATACAGTACATTTTCATAAAATTTACATCACATGGCAAATTGAAAAAATGTTGGAGCACTTAAGATAAGCTTCAGTTGGCTGTCCTAGAAAATTAGCTTTTAAAAACATTTTTTTCATGACAATTTTAGAGCCTTTTAAAAATACCAATTACTTCCCAGTATATTCCTCATCTTCCACGTTACCAGAGAGAGGCCGATCCAAGGGACAGGCTCGCCCTGGGCCCCCCACCTTGCCGACCTGTTCTCTGGGACCACATTTGATCATTACAATTAATCCGAAATTTTTGAGTATTGTTTTTGTTTCTATAATTGTAGTCTGTGTTCTTATGCTAAAAAAAAAAATTCACTTCGGCACAGCATTCCCAAACAATGCGGGATCAGCATTAGGCATAAGAAGCTGGTGTGTGGGGGTTGTCACCCCCCACTGTGAGGAGGGAACTTGTTGACCCAGGACTGGTAAGGAATCGACCCGTCTTTGCTTCAAGGTCCTTTTTTGATATTCTTTCTTAGATGCCCTGCCGTTCAGACTGTTTTAGTCCAATGATTTCACTAAATTATGTTACAAAGTAATTGGGAATGTTTGGATAACTTAACTCCCCTCCAAATCCAGATTCAGAGCTATGACAACATACAAATGATGTTGTCCTGAGGCTATGCACATATCTGCTCATTAAACAGATGTCTGAGAACATCTGGAAAAGATCATATTTTAACCCTATGACAGCAGCTCCAGTCAGTGAAATATCTTCTTTTCCCACTGGTCCTGATGGTCAGTTTATCACTGGATGAACTGACACCTTCTCAGTGCCCCCTGCTCTAGGGGCCCCTCCTTCTAGTTGGAGAGGATTGGGGAGGGGGAATCCTCCATTTAAGGAGGACACCAGGACTTGTGACCTTGACATTTCCCACCCAGCTGCTGCTCTCTGGGACTTCAGGATTTCTAGAAACTCATCATTGTGTAAGATGAAATCAAAGTTATTAATAATGTTCTCAAATAATGTCTTGCACTCATCCTGTGATCATTTAAGTCATAATTTGTATAATTCTCTTTAACTGTATAATCCCTTTAAAATCTTTCCAAGCAAAAAATCATGCCAATTTACATCTTGCAAATTCAGAAGCAAGGTACACTGATATTCCACAGAGTTCTAATCAGAAAATTGCTTAAGCAGCATGTTAATAAAATTGTTTATTTCACCTTCATTGATTTGACTAAAGATCACAGGGCATCTGGAAACACAATATAAAGTATTACTTTGTTCTTTTAAGAATCCTTATTATTCAGGATGATGAGCTCAAAAAGTCATGAATACTAGAAAAGCTAATTGTCCTCATTTTATAGATGGGACACAAAAGCTAAACTACAGAATGTGGCTTGAATTTGGATTTTACACTTCTTTGCTTCAAATATATTCGTTTTCAGGCCCTCTTGTAGCAGGGGGCCTTTTAAAAATAAAACGAGGCCAGTGTGCCTTTCTGGATTTGGGTTCGTTTGTTTTTTTTTTTTTTAAACACTTTTTTCTCAGTGTGATGTGGGAGGGCTTTTAACCCTATCCTTAAACACCTGCCACAAACTGGTAAGCTTATTCATAATGGCATTTGACACGAATCACCCTCTCTAAACAGATTTCATCTATTACAGCACACACAAGTCAAATATCCCATGTGACTCTATGAGAAGAAAAGTCAGCATAAATAAAGTGGTTCACTTGATGGAGTTGAATCTTGGAACAAACAGAGCTATCCTAAACCCAGAAACAAATGAATGAGTACCAGGTTGCCTCATATTCTCTGTAGAACAGAAAACCCTCAAAGAATGACAGGATTGAAACAAATCTCAAGGGCTTTTAATCTTCTGATCTGTAAAATAAGAATATTATTACAACAAGGCAGAATGCTGCTTATGAGGTAAGTAAAACTCTGAATGACTACAGGAATTGTGTCACTGTGTTCTCCCTAAGCCCTGGCTTACACACCAATGCTTGGTTTTTATTCACATCAGGCACTTTCAAAGCTTCCTGATCTCTAATAACTAAACTCAAGGTCAAAGGGTTCCAGATATATGGTTAGCACTATACTAGGCATGAATGGTGTTATTGATACTAATTCTTTACCCCTTCTCCCCCCCACCCCCATACATATATACTGGAGGTAACCAGAAAGAAAGAAAAAACCAGGAGTGAAGCAATTAAGTTTATTCTTCAGAAAAAAATAACCCGAATCATCTTTGTTTAATGCCTTGCCTTTTTAAAAAAAATGAAAAAAGGGGCAGAGTTAGCTTCAGCAGTGGTAGCCTGGGTACTAGTTGCAGCTTGGATCCCCTTTGGAAGATTGAACATTGTTTGAAGAGCTGCAGCTGCAGCTGCAACTGGGACAACGTTGGTACTGAGAGGATTGTTGCTCTTCAGAAGACACTGAGATGGCAGAGGCAGTGGCCACCATGGACATTGAGTAGCACAGGCCACAAAATGGCAGAAGGCTGGCCAGATGGTTCTGTACGGCTGTCAATTCAGAGTATACTTCTGGGTGCACCACAGACTGAAAGGAACCATTCTGGATAGCATGATAGAGAGATGCAAATCCATCTGTACCATGCATGTTCAGCTGAGGAGGGCCTACCAGAGGAGCCAAGTGGAAAGGAGTGAACTGGTTCAGTCTAGCATGAGGAGCTCCTCCTGCCAAGAGTTGGGGAAAGCCGCCTCTAGACACTGGGCTGCTGGCAGATGGCTGTTCACTGACATGGTTACTCTCCACACTTTTTGGCCCCTTCTCTCTTGAAGTTGAAGAAAAAAGAGAAATAGAAGAAGCATAAGCAGAAGTGGTAGTAGTAGTAGTAGTAGTAGTAGTAGTGGTAGTAGTAGTGGTAGTAGTAATGGTGGTAGTGGTAGTAGTAGTAGAAGAAGAAGAAGAAGGAGGAGGAGGAGGAGGAGGAGGAGGAGGAGAAGAAGAAGAAGAAGAAGAAGAAGAAGAAGAAGAAGAAGAAGAAGAAGAAGAAGAAGAAGAAGAAGAAGAAGAAGAAGGAGCTGAACGTTTCTTAGCAGACTTGCCAGTCGGAGCAGATTTCTGGTCTTCTAGCTTATGATGATCTGCTTTTAAGAAATTCTTGCTCATATTTTGACTTGGCAAGGAAACATAGTTAGCAGTATTTTTCACCCCCAATCTTCTCTTCAATCTTGAGACCAGGTGAGGGTAGCCTCTTTTAAAATTGGGATTACAGTACACCTGTAACTAAAAACCAAAAGAAAAAATGTACTTAAAGTCAGCCAGAGGCAGAAGAAAAAATCTATCATACTCTATTCCTTTAGAATCATAGATTTTTGGAGCTGGCTAAGCCTTAGAGTTCTAACCCTTAGAGATCACCTTTGGCCAGCTTCTTCATTTCACACACTAGAGAATCATCTCACTAAAATGATTCATAATTTAGCCTTAAGATGCTAAGTGGAAATTTCTTTTAAAAAGTGTTTGTAAAGGCATGGTAAACTTTTTAAAAAAAATACACAATATTCATTAATTCATGACTGGGAGACCCTTAAAAAATGTAAAACTCTGCTAATTAGTCAGCCACCAAAAAGTACTGATACTTCATAATTACATACTATTTCAATGTGATATTATTTTACATTTCACATAATTGAAAGTACCATTTTATTACACTGAAATAAATAATTGCTCTAATATTAACCTCCTAGCTTAGGTACTCTACCAATGTTAATGGGCTAATTTTAATTAAAACACTTTTTAAAAGGGCATTATTTAAAATCTAAACAAGTTCAAGAGCAATGGAGTTTAGCCAAAACAAAGAAACTTACCTTTAATAATATTATTATATTCAAATAAGAATTTTCATACTTCTATCACAGAGTCATTATCTACTGATAAAAATAAATGTCCTTTTTGTATTTGAAACATAGCAGTTAAGACTAAGGTCTTTCTTGAAATCAGTTAAATTGTTTTGTTAAATCATATGCTACTATTAAAGTTACCTTGTTTGATGGTAAAGTTTCTTTTTCTTCCACCACAAACTCAAGGGAGGCCAATCTTTCTAAGTCTTGACGAAGCTTGCTGAAGCCATAAAGATTAAGCTGGCGGATGAAACTCTTCATACAGTCAGTTTCAAATATCCTTATAGGACTTTTCTTTTCTAAAATCTCTTCTTTAAACTGCTCCTCGTCTATTACTATGCAAGTTCCATCTTCATTCCACCAAATTGACTTGAATTGATCACTTTCAACTATTTTCCAAAGCTTTCTAGGAAAGGTGAGGGAGAAAAATTCATTTTCTTCCATTATCAAGCTTTCATTGGAAAATGTAAAACATGTTCTTTTTGCCAAAGGCCCTTCAGTCAAAGCCTGAAAAGCATTTTCTTCAACCAGAGCCCGAAGGTCAGCATCCATAACTGGTATCCCACCTTCTTCCAGAGGTGCAGGAGAAAAAGTAGAATCATTGCTATGCTCTGTGTCCATGGGTCCACCTCGTGGAGAATTTTCTTGAGGTTCTGATTTACCAGAATCCATTTCCAATCTTTCAGTCTTCTATGTTTTTCTCGGTTATAGCCATTATATCTGCTCAGTCTTGGTGCTTTTAAGCAAGTAAGCAGGCTAAAATGCAGTTTACAAGAAACTTTAAAGTAAGCCTAGGACATCATAACGGTGGCTCCAGTTTCAGAGCTGTGACATCACAGGATGATTTTGGTTTCCTAGCAAGCACCACAATAATGATTAGGCTAAATAAGTTACTGAGATGAGACCTCCTCACAGCCACCTGTCAGCTCTGAAAATTCCATTCGGAATGTTCTCATGGTGCTGTGAAAAACGGAAGGTTTTACATAACCATAATTTCATATAATTAATGGCTAGATTTCTAATGGACAGTAACATTGTTATTGAACTCTTATCTCTCGAGTTGGCTCCACATCAACAGGACTAGCACAGGAGGGAAGCTAACTGACCTTTTGCCTTCTCACTGAGCTATAGATATACAAAGCATCTTGTTCCCTAAAGCTAGTAAGTCTTTACATTGCTCAGCAGAAGGGATTTCATGTGACATCACAGGATAATTTTGGTTTCCTCACAAGTACCACAATAATGATTAGGCTAAATAAGTAACTGAGATGAGGCCTCCTCACAGCCACCTGTCAGCACTGAAAATTCCATTCAGAATGTTCTCATTGTGCTGTGAAAAACGGAAGTTTTTACATAAGCATAATTTCATATAATTAACGGATAGATTTCTAATGGACAGAGTTGTAATGGATAGTTAATACAGTTACTGAGCTCTCATCTCTAGAGTTGGCTCTGTGTCAACTGGACTAGCACAGAAGGGAAGCATACTTTACCCCTTGCCTTCTCACTGAGCTATATATTTCAAGCATTTTATTTCCTAAAGCTAGTAGTCTTTATATTACTCAACAAAAGGAATTTCATGTTCAAAAATACTCTACAAAATGACCCAAGTTCTCATACAGGGCACAATTCTTTTGGGCACACACTTCTTTAAAAAGGAAAAAATATCACATACCCAGTAAGCTTTGCAGATTGACCCACTATCATCACATGCAGTAAAGGTCAGGCAAGTCATGGGACCAGAGATGTACAGCTGGAAGGGAGCTTAGATGCCACCCAGCCCAACTCCCTCCGTTTGTACATGAAGAAATTTGAGACCCAGAGACAGTGACTTGCCTAAGGTCACAAAGATAAGTGGATGAGCTAGGATTTGGACCTAGGCCCCCTAAAGCCAAATTCACCACATTTTGCACTGTTATTTGCTTCATTCAATTACTTGGCTTGCTAAAAATCACACAGGTTTAGTCCACTGGGTCTAAATGAAATGAATCAATTCATTTTCAAAAGAAAACAAAAAGGCACACAAGGAGTAACAAAATAGGATATTAGGTTCCCATGTTCAGTCCAAGTGTATGGGAAAGGAGACTGCCCACATTCCCATGGGGAATGGTGTCAGCAAATTTTTCCCATCAACATTCAACAAAAATTCTTATTTCTTCCTCTAACCCCATCAAAGAGTAACATATTTTGATTCACACCCCAGGATTTGAACATCCTAATCATTTTTACATGGGGCAGTACCAGAAGAACAAGCAACAATAATCAGCAAAAACTACAAGAGCCCCTCTCCCCCAATGAGAAAAATGATTACAACAGAAACATCTTGCTACTGATTGCAGGGGGTAGAAACAAAATGTTCTGTAAAAAGTAACAGCGCTCCCATCCCCTCACCTGCCCAAACAAAAGAAACAGAACAGCTAAATCCTAGAGATTTCCTTTTGACTGAAATATGGCCACACTAAAGGTCAAATTTAGAGCTGGAAGGGATATTAAAAGCCACCAAATCCAACCCTCTCATTTTATAGATGAGGAAACCCAAGGAGGTGGTGATTTGCCCAGGGTCACACAACTAGGAAGCATCTCAGTCAGAATTTAAACTCAGCTCTTCTGTGACTTTTTTCCCCCATGCCCTGCTCGTCTTTCACTTAAGGGCCTAAAAAGGTGTGACTTTTTTTCTTGACTTCCTGGAGAAATTTTATTTAATTGTTCCAGTTAACTTGGTGGGGATGTATAGTTCTCCTGTTCAACTGTGAAAACCAGTAAATTCTAACTTATCACAATAATGTCAAGGGCTTAACGGTTACTCCTCCAGATGGACTGCAACCCACTTCTGTCTCATAATCTTAGTTGCCTGAGACTCAGGAAGTTTTAAAGTGATTTGGATGGGGTCATAGTGTTTCAGAGGCAGCAGGATTGAAATCGAAGCTTCACTGATTTCAATGGCAGCCCTCTAACCATGACACCACATTGTTTCTAAGAGAACCCTCACTTAATGAATTTCTTCCTGTAGTGTTTAAAATAGCTAGAATGAGACAAAGTATAGTTATTTTATTTGCTGTGACTTGCTTTGTTGTGTGAGGGACCTTAAAGAGAGTGACTCACTTCTGGGCAACCATAGCAGTGTTAGTTTTCCAAAAATCCAAGTTACAAACTGAATTAGCAAATCACTATGGATGTTTTTGTTATTATTATTATTATTTGCTTTTTGGAGGGCAGTTGGGGTTAAGTGACTTGCCCATGGTCACATGGCTAGTTTTTGTGTTAAGTGTCTGAGGCCAGACTTGACCTGGTCCTCCTGACTCCAGGGCCAGTGCTCTATTCACTGTGCCACCTAGCTGCCCACTATGGATGTTTTAAAATAGTTCTGTACTTTTCTCCATATATTATTGAAAGTTTATTGTAGGGTATAAGCATTCAATGATGTCTAGAAATCGAAAGTGTTGATATGGCAGGTGCACAAATTCTTTGACACCAGGTAAAAACACACCAAGTTTTATGGACCCCAGAATCTCACAGTCGATAGAGGATCTCTTGGGGCTTGCACAAGTTTAATTCCCCATTTTTCATGTGCAGCAATTTCACTATGGTCTCTTCAGTCAGTTGTTGACATGAGCTTTATTTTTTATTTTTTTTTTTTTTTGCTTTTTGGAGGGCAATTGGGGCAAGGTCACACGGCTAGGTTTTTGTTCGTGTGTGTTAAGTGTCTGAGGCCAGATCCGAACTCAGGTCCTTCTGACTCCAGGGCCGACGCTCTACTCACTGCGCCACCTAGCCGCTCTGAGCTTTATTTTTTAAAAATTACACTTGTTTTAACTCGAGAAGGAAAGATTGAGAACAATACCTGGAATTTTGAAGAGGCAGATTTAGGTTTCTTCGACAAGATAGTGGTGGAGTGATGAGACAGCATAGCATGCTCATCTCAGAATCAGGCAGATCTAAGGTTAGATTTGACCTCAAACACTACCAGCTGAATGACCATAAATCACTTAACCTTTCGAAACCTCAGTGTATTCATCTATAAAAAGAGAATAATAGCATCGACCTCACAGCATTGAGGATCCATGAGTCAAATAAGATAACAAGTGCTTTATAACCTTAAGGTCAGCTGTTAGGTAAAGAATAACTTCCTAACAATTATACCATCCCAAAGTGAACCCTCTACAGTGAAGGGGCTGCTTTGTATGACTTAGAACATCAGGTTCTCCACCAACAAATGATGCAGGATGAGGGAGGGGTGGCCACTTTGCTGATTGCCCTCCAGCTTCTGAGATGGACTGAAACAGGTCCAGGGGATTGTATGCAAGCAAGGGACATCCAATAGAGGCCACCTGAAGTCTTACTATACTTAGGGAGGATGTTGACTTAGAGGAGGTCAGTCATAACTCCTCAGATGATACTGTGGCTGCTCCCTATACTCTTGTACTGAATGGGTTTACTATGGCAACATCATATCAGGAGGGGAAAGCTAATGTTTTTAGACCATCACACAAAACAAGTTACACAACGTGCACATGAAAAATGAGGAATCAGTTTATTGAACAGCTATGTAGAGGGAAAAATAGTGAATTTTAGCTCAAGTTTTTACACACAAAACTGGAAAAACTCTGTTCCCTCCCACCCCACCCCAATCCCCAAACAGAACATATCTGTCCCTAGGCCAGTGCAAAGATTTTAGTTATTTACATAATTTACACTAAACAGAATTCAGACAATTAAAAAAAAGTTGCCTATATTGTCAAACGTCTTCAGATCTATCCTGAGGAAAAGTATCAAATTGTTCTTTTCATTTGTAGTCAAAACACTGTTATGCTGGAGGAATCTGACTTCTTACCTTTGTAGCACTGGGATAATACTAACAAATTACTTTTCAATTCATTTGTAAAAGTATCTGAACTGGTGTAGCATTACCTATGGCCACTAAAGTCATTTCAGACCTTAAAATAAAGTTAATTCTGATGTATGTTTCCTCCTCCCAATTCTCATTTTAGTCAACTCTCAGTATTCCAATGATAATGAATGCTTTCTAGTATCAGTAAACTGATTCCAAGCCTTTTAGAAATACATATGCCATTTATTTCCTTCTAAATTTTTCAGTGTTCTAAGATCAGACCTGCTACAGATGTAGTGATTGAAAGTGGTAAATGGGGGTGGCTAGGTGGTGCAGTGAATAGAGCACTGGCCCTGAAGTCAGGAGGACCTGAGTTCAAATGTGGCCTCAGACATCTGACACACTTACTAGCCTTGTGACCTTGGGCAAGTCACTTAACCCCAATTGCCCTTCAAAAAGCAAAAAAAAAGTGGTAAATAACAGAACTGTACAGTCTGGTATTGCATTAAAAAAACATGAATGCCATATGCAAATGAAAACTAAAACTGCCTGTTTCCAAATGGAACTGGTATCTACATCTGGTTAATGATGTGATACATCAAGCTTTGAAATTGAATTCATTGACTGATTAATAGACCTAAATATACAAAAATTAGAATTTCAAATCAATATAATTTTCAGTCTCTGTGGTCATGTCAAATGCTTTAATAAGTTCCCATACCCAAAAGACACACATTAATATTTTTAAAAGACCTGAAAGGACTTCTTCCATAATAGAACATATATCTTCATATATAAGCTTTTAAAAATACTTTAACATAATATAATTATACTGTACAGAACTAGAATTTTAACAGAATATATTACACATTGCTAAAACGTTCATATAAATACTATACAGGCATGGAGTCACTCCATTAGAAAGGTTCACCAGTTAGACCATTAAAGATGGCTATGAGCATGCCCAAAGAAAATCTTAACAGGAGCAACACTAAAAATAATGCATATGATGCTTTGAAACAAGTAGTGGAATAGAGAAATATTTACGCTGGTTGTAGATTATGTTTCACCATTGAGACTAGTACTACTTTTGAAAGGCATGGTAGCATTTAAAAAACAGCTAGGCAAGTACCCCCACTGGTCAATCTTACGAAAACAATTTAACTTGCCAATAGAAACTTTTTAAAGTGTCAATCTTGAAAGCTTTCTCACACAGACATATATTAAAATAACTGTCAATATCTATATATTACATACTGATGGTTCACTAGTGGCTGTGATATTTATTCAAAGCATGAGATGAAAAGATTTGACTCTATTTCCAGTTCCAGTTTAGAATGTAGGCAAAGTAACGTAGAAGATATTTGTCTTGTGTATCTTTTATGCCACATACTGTCCATCCAATTCCTGAATTTAAACCTAATCTGGCATATCTATATTTAATTTTGGAGGTGGTAGAACATATTTTCCAGGGCTCTGTGTAATAACTACTCTAGTCTTCTTTCGGAACATTGGAGCAATTTTTGGAGGTTCTGGAACTGGTGTTTCTTCAGTTTCCTCACTGTCTTCATGATGTAGATCATATGAAATATTTCCATATTCTCTTAGAAAAGGGAAAATTTCAAGCAGAAACTGACAGAAATCTTTACGAATTCCGAACCACCCTGAAAAAAAGTTCAATTAAAAAAAATTAGGTTTAGGTCAAGTGAAATTCATTTTTAAAAATAAGTTTATAGTGGTACAGTCAACTAAAAAGGTGTTTATGAATTTTTTGGATTTTCTAATGGAAAATCAGAAATATAACCACAAGGACAAAAGATTCATTTTGTCTCAAGACTGTAGAAATGTCTTCCTTTCTACAAGTCTTTCTACTTTTTATTCCTCCAAAATGAAGATAAGATACATTATTTGTTTCAAATGAATCAAAGGGTTTCTCCCAAATGAATTTTTTAAAAAATCCTTTTCCATTGACAGTTAGTTGTGATACAATAGGTACCACCCAGTCCCTCTAATAAAGCTGCCCCCAGAGTACAGTCCCTGAAAAATTAAGCAGAAACACCTCACAAAGTGGCTGAAGTGGATGGAGAGCATGTCACTTTCCACTTTGAGGGTTTCCTCACCTATCAAATTCCCAAGCATTTCTGTAAAGTGTCTTATTTCACACCTGACCATACAAGGCATTTAAATATCCAAAACAGAAAGTAAAAACTTTTCCTGTCTATCAGGGGCTCAGTCTTTTTCGTCTTGTGAGACCCCTCAGGAAGTCTCATGAAGCCTATAGATCTATTCTCAGGATCATGTTTTTAAATGCATAAGATAAAACACATAGAATTACAAAGTAAAGCAATTATATGGAAATTCAGTTATCAAAACATTTAGGATAGAATAAACCAGGTCATGGACCCCAGAGTAAGAACCCCTGCCCTAAATAAACAACTTTAAACTTTAAACCTATAAAAAAAAGATCCATAGCTACTCTTAGGAATCTCTAGAAGAGCGATTTCTTGTCAGTTTAATTTTGGTTTGTAGGTGGCTTCTAGTAGAATACCTGTGTCTAACTCAGACAGTGGTGTTTCCTGTGATATGGAACTGTACACATCACCCTAAAGATCTCAACTATGTGCAGTTTCTAGAACAGCATGCAAAAATGGAAGCTAAAAGTCTTTTTTTTTAAGTTTCTTGACTTAACAAAAAATTCTGCTAATTCCTAACCACCAATGAGAACTTGCCTTGTCCTTGATATTTGAAATTCCCATTTTTTTTCCTCACAAAGTTATAGCCCTTTTAAACAGGGATAGAGACAAGATTTGTGATTTCATTGGTTGTGGAAACTTCCAGGTGTGGCTATTTCCTCTACTAATGTAGACTGGCATCTTCCATGCAACTTGTAATATTAATAGAGCTACCTAGATCAGTGGTAGCAAACTCAAATCGAAGCAGGGACCACTAATCCCTATGTAAGGATTCCTGTGGTTGGCTTACTGTAATTTTTACTTATTTCATTCATTTTGATCTGGTTCTGCTGCTGCACTTAGGAGTATCGTGGGTGACAACTCTGGCCCTGCCAAATATGTATTAAAGCTAAGACTTGAATCCAGGTCTTCTTGGCTTGAAGGTGGACTCTGGCTTCACTGTGTCATGCTACCTCTCACCTTTTTAAATGGCACAGTTAAAGTTGTCATATAAAACAGCCGAGTGAATTTTGACTCAAGATACTGACTTACAGTGATTGCCTCCTTTCTGTCCAAATGTTGTTGCCATTAGAGTTATTAATGAAAGCCAAAGTGGAACAAATATAGGCACACATGAGAATGCATTATGGCCATCCAGTTTATGAACTAGCAGAATCTGAAAGAAAAAGTTTTCAAGATAATCTGTTCAGAAGTATCAAAAAATGCAGATGAAGTCAGAAGCAAGAGATCTATTAAGCAATGTCAAGTCTAGCAGTATTAACAGTGGGTGGTGGGGAAGAGACAATCAGAACCCTGTCTACCTTTAAGAAAAATTCACCTTTTTGATTTTTCTATCTATCTCTTGGTTACCTACACAAAGTTAAAAATACTATTTGTCAGCTATTTTGTATTTCAAGAATCTGGGACTTCATCAATGCACATGTTCAGTTAGTCCACTGATGCAGATCCAAAGTCTCCATAACTTAGTATGTTGCCATGAGTTGCTAGGGCCCCAAACCATTCATCACCAGTTAGCCAATCATTTGGCGATGAGGCTTTCTGAACTTGGCTAGGTTGGTCCTCAGATAACAGGCTTACGATCAAGTTGGGTCAGTACTTAAAGCCTTTCCAGATCAGTTTAAGTTTCCAGAGCTTATACTCCACTGATCTAGCCTCTGAGATGGCAGTCACCCTCCATACCATGGTTTGGCATGAGAGAAGGATTTTAGTGAGTTACCAAATTTTAAGTTTTAAATGCTAGCATTTTGCACAGAAACATATCCCTCTTTCTTGTAAGTGCACAATGTCTTTGCCATTAAGGCAAGAAAAAAAGAATGATGCTTTCCCATTTTTATAGGCTGACACAAGAAAACAGAACATCTGACTTTCTGGATCACAACAGATCCCTAATAACACTGGTGCATAGCTGCCCTGAGGAATGACTACCTCAAATGTAAGCAGTGGGACAACGATTGTCATCCAGCTGATAGCCATTGTTATGTGTGTTCTCCTTTGTTCAGCAATCACATCCATAGAGCGTAAGAACAAGACGGACCAAACTATGTAATACAGCACAACCAGGCACAAGAAGGACATCAAAATCCACAGAGGAACACAAACAACCTGGAGAAAAAAGAAGAAAAGACCTCTTTACTGATTACGGATTTTGTGGTAGGCCTTGGTAAAAAACAAGTTCACTATATGGGGGCGGCTAGGTGGTGCAGTGAATAGAGCACTGGTCCTGGAGTCAGGAGGACCCAGGTTCAAATCCAGCCTCAGATATCGACACGCTTACTAGCTGTGTGACCGTGGCAAGTCACTTAACCCCAAGTGCCTTGCCTTCCCCCCTCCAAAAAAGCAAATTAAAAAAAGTTCACTAAAAGTCTCAAGTTATCATTAGCAGAGCTTAAAAAATGATAATGTGCACTTATATCATATTTTCCTTGTTCATAGTGTTTGCACATACATCATTATTAAAGCCTTGTCAGGTAGGTAGGTGATCACTTGAGCATTAATGACTCGACTTCATTCTAATCTAAATTCTAACATGCTCTTTTCCAAGCAATATTCCTATAGGCCTTGTGTTCTTCAGCCTTTGTGTGTAAAATTCTTCTTCAGAATCTCGGACTATTGCATGGGTTCTCAACCTGGGGTCTGGGAACTTATAAAAAATATTCTGAAGATGGTATTTCAATATAATTGGTACTTTTATAATCCTAGTTATATTTTATTTTATGCATCAAAAAACATTGTCCATGGCACAAAAACCAGTTAAAAACCCTTCTGCAATAAACAAACTTTCTGAGAGGACACTGAAACGGACGTATCGCCCTGATGATGAATTCAGGATGAGGTGAGTCTGTCTTTAGACTGTGTTAAAAGTACCTTGTTAACAAATGTTCGATCCAGCCTATGGCATGAAGAGAGAATGTCACAGCAGGGATTCAGTATGGGATTAGCATTTGTCTGCAATGACTTGTCCTCTACTCTGGAGAGTTAATTTTGTTGCATACTTTTGGCCCTGCCTTCCCCAGGTATTTTGTTTACAGATGCCCTTATTGATTCTTTTCTCAGGTGGATTTTTAATCGACATGATTAATACTTCCCCTATTACTTCCTCTTTTTTAGGATCACAGATATAGAACTGGAAGGGACTTCAGAAGCCTATTCATTTTACAGATGAGGAAACAGACCCAGAGAGCTTAAGTGGTTTGCCCCAAATCACACAGGTAGTAATCAACACAATTTTTACATACTTACTTAGTGTCCAGCACTGGGCTAAGCAATGGGGATACAAAGAAAGGCAAAAACATAGTTCCTACCCTCAAGGAGTTTACATATTAATGGGTGAGACAACGTGTACATTACTAGACACATATAAGATATCCACAGAGTAGGAGGAAGATAAAATGACCAGGACTGATTCCAAGGCCAGTGCTTTTTCTGCCTAATTATATCTGGGAATGCTATCTAGTACCGCTTCATATGCTGAGGCATACATATGATCAGGGCTTGCAAATCTACCCATCCACTTAGAAGTGAATTGCATTTTAAGGTTCTGCCTCTTACTACCAGTGTAAGCTCAGCAAAGTCCCTCCCCCTCTCTGGGTCTCAATTTCCTCATCTGTAAAATGAAAAGGTTGGATTAGAGGGCTTTGAAGGTCCCTTTCAGCTCTAAAAAGCCTGTGATCACAGACTAAAGAGAAATTGGAAACATCTGAATCCCTAATCGCTTTTTCTTGCTGGTTTCTAAGACTAGAACTTTTATGTTGTCGTGGTTTCTGCATCACTCATGACCCGACAGGCCCCTAATCCTACTTTTGCTTTTATACAAAGAGTGGCTAGAAGTGAGCACCAGACAGAAACTGGTGCTCACTAATAGCTTACAATGAGGGAGTCAACACCAAAGAACTTAACTGAAGTCTGGGAAGCTCACCTTTACTCAAGATAGTTGGGACTCATTTTCCTTACTTGCTTCCTTCCTTTTTACTAAGTGAATAGAGAATTATAAATAAAATTTATAGCCATTAATTGAAGCAAGAGTTTAAAAAGCAGGTACAAAAAAAGAGACAAGGTACATACTAGCCAGGGCCAATGGATGATCTTGTCCAGTCTTAAGGCAATGAATATAAACTGAAGAATGTTGACAGAGCACAGGATCTCTAACTAAAAATGGAGAAGAAAAATATTATTTGATAACAAAGCTGGAAAATACTGCTGTTTCTAAGTTAGCATACTACCAAGTCAATAATGGAAATTGTAATGACATATTACATAAAGGGGCTCATAAATTCAGCCCAACAGTTAAGTCCTGACTATCATTGTTAATGGAGAACAAGGACAGACAGCAGCAAGATGGAGCTAATTGACACTCACTTACTCCCTCACTCAGACACTGACAGAACCTCACTGCCCAGGCTGAAAGCAAGGCAGGCAGCAGAGAGGTAGTGTGCTGTGATAACTCCATCTGACACACAATTCTAGCCTGCAAATTCCCTCCACTGCTTGGAATCTATTCTTTGGCCCTTTATTCCCTAGGCTAGAGGCTATAGACTGCATGAATATACCATGTCATTTAATTTAGTTGAAGGAAGGGAGTAAATTGAGAGAATGCATTTTCAGTAGATAGATGGGCAGAGACCAGTGTTTTCTGAGATAAAACAGGCAGGAGGTGATCCCAGGACCTAGGCCGTGAAGATACTCTGGAAAATCCACATCATGATGACTATCAATCTTCTCTTCTAGGCCTCCTTGGATATGATACTACAATGAATAAAACCTGGCTCCAGAAATTTCATGACTGCACATGTGATGGGGCTATAGGACAAAGATATACATGTATGAGCAAGAGTCTGTGTGTAGGTCCCAGGATAAGGTGGGTGGTGCTCACTACAGTACAGTTTTCAAATTTTGCTCTAATTATATTTTTCTTAAAGAAGAAACAATGAAAGTGGTATAGCAGTTACCTTCAAGAACATGCAGAATTAAGGGAAGGAGGCATATATTTCACATAACAGAGTATATTGTAGAAAATATGTAAAACTCAAAAGCTCCATGTCTAATGTTCAGAGATGTGGAGAAAGGCTTTCAGCACAGTGTGTACATCTTCAATGTATAAATCTTCAATTTAAAGGGTGATGTACACAAGAAATGAAAAAGAGGAGAAGGCATGGACAGGCTGCACTCTCCTCCACAGAGTGAGTACCCAAACTGATGAGGATTACAGGTCTAGTAAAAGATTTGTTTATCCAGGTTTTTTAAGTTAGCCTGGCAATCAAGAACTGAGGAGCTTCAGTTTGCATTTTGAAAAGGTTAACATAATGAAAGAGAGGTAGAATGGTAAAATGGCTAGTGGGCTAACTTTCAAGCTAGGAAGCCCTAGGTTCAAATCCTATCTCTGACTCATACTATGTGACTCCTTAGTGCCCTAGGCCAGGGCTTCTTAAACTTTTTCCACTCAAGACCCCTTCAGCACTTCTTGAACTGTGGGTCTTGACCTCTAACTATAAATAATAGAACAGCTGCCAATCAATCTTCATGGGTGGAAGGAATTTCCACATCAAGAGTCATTCCTCCCCCACTTCCCCATCACCATGAAATCTCAGGTCCAGACCCCACCTTATCACTAACCCCCAAGCAATCAAAAGCATAAAGCATCTGTGAACTTCAAAAAAAATGACAATCAATTTAAGTGGCATCATGACATTGCACATTCTCATACAAATACTTGGCAGTATTTTTGAGAGCACTTTTTAAAAAAGATAAATTTAGCCAATCTTCCTAACAGACTATATAGACTCTAAGCTACATTATTATGGTCAGTCAAAAACAGATATTTAGTATCTCAACTGTCTTGCATATTTTTCATTTTTCTAGCCTACCCAGTCTCAACCAATAGATAAGCATTTATTAAGTGCCTACTATGTGCCAGGCTCTGTGCTACCAAAAAATAAAACAATCCCTATTTGCAGTGAACTTATATTTTAAAGAGGGATATAGCAAATACATGTAAGCACAGAAAGCATAAATTTAAAGTAAATAAATACAAATATATATGAAGTAGTTAAAATAAGGTAGTTTTAGAGGAAGGGCATGAAATCAGGAAAGGCTCCACATGGATGACACCTGAGTTTTGTCATAAAGGGAGAGGAACTCTATGAGGTACAAAAATGCAACACATTCTAGGCATGAGATATATCCAGTGCAAAGGCACAGTGATGGGAGATAGTATATCATGTGTGGGAAACTGAGAGATGACCAGTTTGGCTGGAGTGAGGGGGAAGTATAATGTCAAATGAGGCAGCATGAAACCACTAGAGTTGACTGAGTAGGGGAGAATCCCATGGTCAGATCTGTGCTCAAGGAAAATGACTTTGGCAGCAGTATACAGGATGGACTGCAGTGGAGCAAGAGTTCAGGCAGGAAGACCAATGAGGAGGCCAATGCAGTGGACTAGATGAGGGGTGAGGAGGGTCTGAATTAAGTCTACATGAATGGAAAGTAGGGGATGCTGAAGAGAGATGCTGAAAAAGATTTTGAAATTGACTGGACACATGGGAGAGTGAGCAGTCCAGGACAACAGTAAGTTTAGGAACTTGGGCACTGGAAGGACTGTGGTCCCTTCCCTGAGGAAGAGGGGAGGCCTTAGGGGGAAAGATAATCAGTTCAGTTTTAGATATGCTGAATTTAAGATAAGCCTGGGACATCCAGTTTGAAATTTCCAAAAAGCAATCGCCAAGGTGGGACTGAAGGTCAGGAGAGAGACAGTGGCTACATATACAGATCTGAAAGCTGTCAATGTGACAGTTAAACCCATGGCAATGATGAGGTTATGAGAGAAGGAGGAGGGAAGAAAGAACGGGGTCTAGGACAGAAGTTTGGGAACACCCCGACATGAATGGCATGACAAGAATGATGAGCCAGCAAAGAACCTTCAGGAGGAGCAGTCAGACAGGGAGGAGAACCAGAGATAGTCTGAGGGGATGGTATGGTCAAGCAGGGTAATTTTAAGGATAGGAGAGGCTTGGGCATGTTTGAAGGCAATAAAGAAAGAACTTACTGATAAGTAGAGGTTGAAGACTGGAGAGGGGGGATGAGTGAAGCACAAGCTAAGAGACAGGCAGGTTTTGCCATGTTTTCCCTTCTAGTAGGCAGACCTGCCAAGACTGTGGCTCTGAAAAGGTTTTTCCTCTAACTCTGCAGTTGGAAATAACTGTTCGTTGTGCAACACTGCTAGTATTTATATGTACATTTACTTTTTCAAAAACAATACCAAGAATTACATTTCGAAGTCTGCAAACCATAGGCCAATGAGTTTGACCTCAATTTTTGGCAAAATTCTAAAACAAAAGGATGGTTAGGCAACATCTCAAAAAGGAAACAGTGATCACAAAGAGTTAGAAGGGCTTCAACAAGAACAGGTCATTCTAGAATAACATAATTTGCTCCTTTGACAGCATTACTGGACCAATGAATGATCAGGGAATGCTGCAGTTTAGTTTACTTAGATACAAGCAAAACATTTGACAAAAACTCTCATGCTTTTCTTGTGGATCAGATGAGGAAACGTGGGCAAGAAGACAGTATAGTTTGGTGGCTTTGGAACTTGGTGACTAGCCAGATGGCAAGAATAGTCATTGATGGTTCACTGTCAACTTGGCCCAGGGATCTGTGCTTGCCCTTGGGCTACTTATCATTTTTATCAATGTCTTGGATAAAGGCAAATTCAGAAGGTATGCCATCTAACACAAAGTTAGGTGGGATAATTAACACATAGGATGACAGCATCAGGGTCCAAAAAGATCTGAGCAGGCTAAACTATTTTGGTTAAATCTAACAAGTTGGCATTTATTAAAGACAATGTAAAGTGTTACGCTTGGATTAAAAAAAATAACCCAACAACCTTACTAGTACAAAATAAGGGAATTGTGGAAAGGTTTCTATCTAGCTTTGAAAAAAGGAGGAGAAATTATGGTCTAAAAAGCTCAAGGAGTTGACATGTTACATGATAAAGAAAAAAGCTCATGTAATCTTCGGAGGCATTAAGAAAGGCGTGTTTGCCATAAGTATGGAGGTAAAATTTATGCTATACTTTGCTCTGGTCAGACCATATCTAGAGTACTTTGTTCAGTTCTGAGCTCCACATTTTAGGAAAAGACATTGATGTAAGCTTAATAGCATCCAGAGAAGGCAAACAGGATAGTGGAAAGCCTTTAGCCCATACCATCAGAGCACTGGATGAAGGGAATGAAGAAGACTGGCTTAGAAAAAAGGAGACTGGTAGGGGTAGGTCATGGCATGAGAGCTATTTTCAAGTAGACGAATAACTGTTACATACAAAAGGTATACCTGCTTGGCCTCAGAGCTAGGAGCAATGTTTAAACAGTGGAAGAGAAAAATTCAGGTTTGATGTAAGGGAAAAAATTTCTAACGTTTAGAGCTATCTAAAAGTGGAACAGACAACCTTAGATGGTCATCAGAAGGTAGTGGGTTTCTCCTCATTAGAGGCCTTCAAGCAGAGGCTAAATAAACACTTGTTAGGTAGGTTGTAGCAGGGCTTCCTATTACAGTACAGGTTAGATTCTCATGGGAAAGTTTTTCTGCACTGCTTTCAAACAGTGCCTATTGAAATTTCCTCTTGGGGCAGCTAGGTGGTGCTGGTGATAGAGTACCAGCATTGGAATCAGGAGGACCTGAATTTCAAATATGGCCTCAGACACTTGACACTTATAAGCTGTGGGGCCCTGGGCAGGTTATTTTTGCCTAGCAAAACAAAATTAACAACAACAACAACAACAACAACAAAAAAGAAATTTACTCTTTACATAGTCAGGAAGGAAGTTCAAAGGGACTAACAGAAACAGTCAATTTGATGAATAGAAAATATTTTAAAATGCTAGAAGTAAAGGTCAAATAACCAACTTTAGATATAAATATTAGTATAAGTTTCTGATAGATCACTTTATTACTTTGTGTACACTTTTTTAAATGTAAGAAAAGGACACTATTATTGCTATTTTCTTGTGTTCTTATACATACATACACACACGCATACTCAACTACATTAAAATGACTGGTTGGAAATTCATGATAAAAAGAAGTAACCAACAGTTTTACTGTAAAATATCAACCTTCAGTTTATGAAATTTTACCTCAAGTGACCTGTCATGTCGGAATCCCCATACACAAGCTGCAACAGATACCGGGGAGACAAAGAAGAGTGGCATGAAGACCAGAAGCCAAAAATGGCTTCCCCTCTCAATCCTGTCACAGACCAGAACCTCAAACATCAACAGGAGCAGGTGGATGCCCACTGCAATTAACATGGCTTTAAACTCCACACAGGTTTCTCCTTCTGCTCTAAAAATGGTCAAGAGGGGAAGAAAAAAGAAAATACCAAATATCTCAGTTCAGATTTCTGTTAGAAACAAGTGTTCTGACAGAACAGTACCAAATATTGTATTTGTATAAAGGAAAGTAAGAAAGATTTCAATGTAAATGGAATCTTAAAAATGTAAAGGAACTACCCCACATGGAATCAAATGACAGCTCAGACAACCAAACTAGACTGCCCCACCTTGTGACTTCATCGTTTAATTTTTACTTTTGGGGGTCTGGGGCTGTGATGAAGAATGTAAAGAATACTCATAAGCAAAACACCACCAGATGCTTCCCTGTCCAGTGAACCTGGTGCTGGCAACAATCACAGAAGATTAAAGATGCCATTACTATACCAAGTCTCAATTCTGCCATTGGTATTTTTGCATACAACTTTAACTTCAAGTGTAACTTTCTTTTCCAGGATTACTGCCACAGCCTTACACCCTTTTATATATCTTAGGATCATAATTTTAGAGCTGGAAGGACCTTAGAAGCCCAACTACCACAAGTGTTAGAGGGAGAAACTGAGGCCTGCTCAGAGTCACAGAAGGGGCAGCAGTTGTTGACAGGGTTGGCATCTGAACCCAGTCCTCTGACTTTAAATCCAGCATTCTTTCCACTGTGCCACAATGAGTTTATCAGTAAATAAGAAACTCTGCAAAGGACAGTCTATTCTAATACAATTGAAAAGTCTCTAGTCTCTCTAGAAAAGCTGAACAAGTACCAGAGAAGGAGTAGAGAGGAGGGAGAGCTGGGTAACTTACAAATGCTTCCCACTCCTGAATTGAGAACTGCTTAGAAAGGATTTTTTCTAAAACCTTTTAAGTCAAATAGCAAGTAGAATTAATTACTCTCACTTTACCAAAAAATAAACAATGCAGAGGCAGTTCAGTGTAGTGGAGTAACACCAGACTGAGAGGCAAGAAGCCTGGGTTCTAGCCCTGGCTCAGCCATTTCATCTCTCTATGCCTCAGTTTCCTCACCTGCAAGATGGGAGGATTTAACTGGAAGATTCTAAGATCCATTTCAGCTGCAACATTCTATTACTCTATGATTTGAAAAAAAAAACACTCCAGGTTTATGTTCATAGGACTATTCTATTTTTCCCCTCTACAATTCACATGCTCTGTATCAAAAAGAGTACTTTTTAAACTGCAGCTCAGCACCTTATGTGAAGAAAAAAGACTCACATAAAATTATGATATACTTTTATAGCATAACCTTGTCAAGAACCATTATGTTTACACATACAAAAAAGGGTTTCTTACTAAATTTGAAAATCATTCACGTATCTATGACATGCAGTTATCTCTGCTAAACTTCAGAATCTAATCACACATTCTCTCTGATAAAGCAACCTTACCGATACTGGGGATTACGTGCCCAGACTCCAGTTCCAACTGAGGCACCAACGATGACCATTAATTTCCACAGCCATATTGGAGCAAAGACAGCCCAGTAACTCCACTGAATAATGCCATCTAGCCGAAGGGCCAGCAGCACGGAAAACAGCAGCAGGCAAGCATAGATGAGGAATTTACTAAAAAAGAAAAAGAGAGAGGGGAGAGAGAGAAAGAAAACAATTGAAAAGAATTCTCTTTAGCAAAGCACTATTAGCACTGTGAGGGAGAAAACTTAGGCTCCTTGAAGCATAAATATATTCTCTACCCGGGACTGTGGAGATTGGTTTTACTTAACTTTCTTTTCTTTTTAAAAAGGGAGGCTCACTGGGAGTGGAAGCAGATGATAAGCATATTCAGAAATGACCAGGATATAAAAACAAAAGGCATCAATTAAACTCTGCTTAAAACTTCTGTAAAAGAAAAAATAGTCAAAATCCATGTTCATAACCTAACGTTAAACACATATGTACAAAATAATCACAACTCACTTGAGGTAATTAAAATATGTCCCTCTTGATGTCTCAAAAATACTTATACAAAATATTAATGAGGTATTTGAAGGGATTATATAATTAAAATATAAATAAATCCCCCCATATGAATCTTAGAGTATCATTTAGTCATTCTGACTTTAATTATTTGTAATCTATTTTTTTCACAATGAAAAGAATAACAAAATCTTAACAAAAAGAAAAAAATTCATATAATACTTTAATTCTAAAAAGAGTACATCATTTCTAGATGCTTCTTAGGAACCTCCTAAGCTTGATAATACAGTTTCAATGATAAATTGTCTCATTTAGAAAGACATCTCTTATCCCTGACAAGAAAGCAGAACTTTGTGAACAGTAAACAGTGTCTTTGAATAAAAATTTCAACTGTTTTAATTCCAGATGCAAAAGTGTATTATATATTAATAAGGAAGTATATTAAACCATTGGTGTCAAACTCAAATAGAAACAAATCCCTGTGGGAGAAATGTTGATTTAGAAAATTAAAAATATTATCTGTGTTTTTATTTCATTTTCATTTACTTTGTTAAACCTTTCCCAATGATACTTTTCTCTGCTTCAGCAGGCTCTTAGTGAGGATGATACCTCTATATTAAACCATACCATAAAAACAAAATTAATGTGGTTCATAATATGCCTAGAATATGAGAGCTGACAAAATTAAAAGACTATCTGGATGACTGAATTAAATATTGGGAAATACAATTACTAACATTATTAACAAAAGGGAAATGTTTTTACCCACATTTTATACTTAGAGTATAAATAGCCAAGATTGAGTAACAAATGGCCGAGAAGGAACACATACTCTAAATTACCATTTAGAGCACATTTGATTCTGGAATTTAATTCAAGGTTTTGATTTGATTTGATGACTATTTCCTCAGTCCTAATGTCCCACATATTGCTGCTCTACCTGTGATCACTTAGGGCAAATGAAAATGCCAAGCTCTCTGATTAGGAAACCTAACTCAGGGAATTTTGAGATACTTCTAAAATGCTTTCTTCATCTCTTTGACCCTGCCAATCCTGCACTCACTTTTTTTTTCCTTTTTGGAGGGGAGAAGGCAGGGCAGTTGGGGTTAAGTGACTTGCCCAAGGTCACATAGCTAGTAAGTATTAAGTATCTGAGTCTGGATTTGAACTCAGGTCCTCCTGACTTTAGGGCCAGTGTTCTATTCACTGTGCCACCTAGCTGCCCCCTCTGCACTCACCTTTCAAGAGCACAGGCATGCTTATATTTAAGAAAAGTATAAATACTATGCTCAGGCTTAATATTCAAAGAGTGACTGTCAAGTCACTTGGTTCCTCTATGGTTTCCTACCTAGGCTTGGGGTTATTTCCAAAGATTTTCAAAAAGCTTTTGAGCAATGGCAGCATCGGTGAACTAAGTGTATACCCAGTGTTCTAAGGGGACTTCTTTAAAGGCCAACAGTCATTTGGATTTATGTACTTTAATCTGTGTGTGTTTTTTTGCCTGCAGTGTCTAGGTTCCAATCAAAGCACCTCCTTAAATGAAAGTTCCTTATGACATAATGTGGTTACTTGCTTCTGGATTAATTTCTAGAAGTGATCAGGTTGACTGCAGTAAAATATCACTAATGTTGTTAAAGGGAAGACAACTTTTTATAGATGGTTTAAGATAAGAGATGAAAAAAACCCACATGGAAGGATAGGGAAGGAGTGATCCCTCAACCAAATGAACAGCTGGCTAAGAAGATGGTATCTGAGAACAGGAGCTGGATTTCTCAATCACAGCTTAAAATATAGCAGTAATGGGCTCCTGGCCAGGGAGATTTTAGGGCTGCTAAGAATCTACTTGCCCAGAGTCTTGCAAATCTAATTAGAAGAATTTAAAATTGAAAAGGAAGGGGAGTGGAGAAAACTGCCCTTCAGATCTACACCAAACTAGGTACCATAAAGGGCAACTACAATGTGGGAGGAATAGCAATAGAGATGCCTAGCAATTCAGAAGACAAAATCCAATAAAAATCGACAATAAAAGAAAAAGCATGGCCTCAAATGTCTGTACATAAATACCTAAAGCAAGCCAAACTACAGATCTGAGTGCAATGAGGCAAATGTGCAATCACTACAGTGTGACTCTGGAAGGACATACCTTCATCAAAAGTAACACCCACTGACCCTGGGCCTGATCTCTGAGGCAAGCACAAGTCTGATCTCTCTTGCACATGACAGCCATAACACTTCAAGAACTTCTTAATACTTCAAACACTAGGTTTTTGATGATAAGATTTTTGTTGTCCAGTCATTTTTCAGTCATGTCTGACTCTCTGTGGCCCCATTTGGGGTTTTCTTGGCAAAGATACTGGAATGGTTAGCTATTTCCTTCTCCAGCTCATTTTACAGATGAGGAAACTGAGGCAAACAGGATGAAGTGACTTTCCCAGGGTCACACAGCTAGTGAGTGTCTGAGGCCAGATTTGAAGATGAATCTTTCCAATTCAAGGCCCAGTGCTCTATCCACTGCACCACCTAGCTGCCTCACTGATGACAGATAGCATATATTATTTTTATTTCTTTGCATGTATATTTTTCATGTAATATTCACAAAGTAAAATTAAGAGGTGGCTTTCTACCTTACCAAGGCGCTCTACCTTACCCTCTACATGCTCAAGTGATCCCAATTCCACTGCATCTCTACTACCAGATAACCTCCTGTCATCCCCACTCCTATCATTTATTTTCAATCTCTCAGTTTCTACTGGCTCCTTCCCTACTGCCTATAAACTGCTCATTTCTCCCTCACCCTCAAAAAATCCGTACGTGATTCTACCATCCCTGAGAAACTGTCTTTTCTACCCTTTGTGGCTAAGCTTCTCAAAAAGCCCTCCAATAAGAGGTACCTCCACTTTCCCTCCTCTCATTTGCTGAATTATCTATTGTCTGGCTTCCAACCTCATCATTCCATTGAAACTGCTTTCTCCAAAGTTACCAATGATTTCTTAATTCACCAAATCCAGTGGCCTCTTCTCAATCCTTATTCTCCTAGACCTCTCTTCAGCTTTTGACACTGTTGAGCATTCTTTCCTCCACAATACTCTCTTCCCTCTAGGTTATTGTGATACCTCTTTCCTGGTTCTCCTCCTACCTCTCTGACCACTGCTTCTCACACTCTCTGCTGGATCCTCATCCAGATACATCCTCTAACCATAGGTGTCCCTTAGGATTCTGTCTCTCTCTTTACTGTTTCACTTGGTAATCTCACAACCCCCATGGATTTAATGACCATCTCTATGCTGATGATTCTCAAATCTACCTATTTTGTCCCCACCTCTCTGTTCATTTCCAATCCTGTATCTCCAATTGTCTTTCAGACATGTTGAACATGTCTAATAGACATCTTAAACTCAACCTGTCCAAAACTGAAGTCATTATCTTTCCCCCAAGCCCGCCCTCCCTTCTACCTTCCCAATTACTGTAGAAGGTAATGCCATCCTTCCAGTACTCCAGACTCAAAATCTAGGTGTCATCCTCCATTCCTCACTATCTCTCACCCTCCCCGTACTCCCATATCTAATCTGTTGCCAAAGTCTGCCAATTCCATCTCTCAGATATGCCCCCTTCTCTTCTGATATTGCTACCACTCTGAGGCAGGCCTCTATTCAGCCACCAAAGTGATTTTCCTAAAGCATAGATCCAACCATGTTACCCCAAACCCCTATTCAATAAACTCTTTTTTTTTTTGCTTTTTGGAGGGCAATTGGAGTTAAGTGACTCGCCCAAGGTCACACGGCTAGTTTTTGTGCTAAGTGTCTGAGGCCAGACTTGAACCCAGGTCCTGCTGACCCAGGGCCGGTGCTCTATTCACTACGCCACCTAGTCACCCCCTCAATAAACTCTTAATGGATCCCTATTGCCTCCAAGAGCAAATACAAAATCCTCTGTATAGAGTTCAAAGTCCTTCCTAACCTAGCCTCCTCCTACCTTTTCAGTCTTCTTACATCTTACTCTCTGACATAAATTCTCTGCTCCAGTGATAACAGTCCTCCTGGATGTTCCATGACTTAGATACTTCACCTCTCATCTCCCAGCACTGTTCTCCATCCTCATCTTACCTACTGCCTTCCCTAGCTTTCTTCAAGTAACAATAAAAATCCCAGCTTCTCCAGGAAGCCTTTCCCAACCTCTATGAATTCTAGTGCCTTCCTGCTGTTGATTATTTCCCATTTATCCTGCCTATAACTTGTTTGTACATATTTGTTTACTTGTTATCTCTCTCATTAGGGAGATAGTTCCTCAGGGCAAGGACTATCTTTTGGATGTTTTTCTAACACCACCACATAGTACAGTGACTGCCACACAGTAGGTGCTAAAGTTTCCAGACTGAATGACTAAGAACTATACAGCTGGAGAAAGAAACACTATACCTGATTCAGCCAGGACAGTTGATGCTCAAGAAGGAGATGTAGATTCATAATCTATTATGAATATAATTCAAAATTCAATAGATTTTATATTACAATTCCTCCAAATTAATTTTACTGAATGACCAATTCACTGATAATCCACATAAGTTCAAGATATAATGAAAACTTTTAAAATGTAGAACACAAAATCAACTTGGTTTCCTCTAGATTCTTTGACTCTGATCTACTCCTAATGCTAGGAATAGGGAAGGGGTTGGGGGACAGGCTTTGGAGTGGGGTGCAGTGAAAAGAATGCTGAATTTCGAGTCTGAGAACCTCAGTTCAAATCTCAGTTCTGTCACTTACTATGTATGGGACCTTAGGCAAGTTACTGCACCTTCGTGGGCATCAGTTTCCTCAGCTACAAAATGAGGAAGGTAGAATAGAGCCAATGATTTATGACTCAATCTTCTCAACAATTTTTTTACAAACAGTCATGGAAAAATAATTAACATTTATAGTCATTTAATTTTAGCTATACCATTAAAAAAACACCATCCATTATAAATATAAATATTTTGATGACACCTATTAAAGTTCAACCATCATCTTGTTGCTATTCATTTATACTGATATGGCTTTACTGATGTGGCTTTAAAAGAAGAAACATACTAAATTTTTAAAAGGACTAGTTGATGAATCCTCTCCTCTCCTTTCTTCTCTTCTCACCTAGGTTCCTTCCCCCTCAGCTTCACTGAACAATCCAAGCTGGAATGATGCTGACCCCAGACTCTTATCTGTTAAAAAGGATGCCAAGATCTTAGTTCTATCTTAGAGTCTACATGCTTCAGAAGTCCCAACGATGGCTCATAGGCCACAGGTACTGGGCAGCCTTTTTTATCCTCTGCAGTACCTCTGAAGTAGTAAGGAATCTCCAGCTTTCATGATTCTAAAGGATTAAAGTAGCCACACTGATGCTGTGGATACATGCAAACCAGCAGCTACTCTGAATTAAGGTTTAGAAATCCCATGACTAGGGTGCCCCAGTCATTAGAAAGCCTCATTCACGCAGGTAATGACTGCTGATGAAGCCAACATATCTGATTCGGCAGGTCTTAACTTGCTGTGAAACTAGAGAGTAATTGTGAAAAGAATTTCATGATGCTGGAAATAGGCTCACAGCTGTTACCTGGTAACCTAGCCTGCCCACCCGAGCGAGTGCTGAGAAACCAGCATCAGCCCTATCCTGGAAAAACAACAACACCCTGGTCACTTCAACTCCCATAGCTATCCCAGACTCAGAAGGCTGGAATGATCTGGATCCATTGTTGAGTTTAGGAATCTGCCACAGCTCTGGGCCTCTCCCATGCAAATATAATGACAATCTATTTCTGATGGGGTTTGGGGGGGGTAGGTATGGGATACCCATGCTTCAGGACTCCATGGAAGTAGTAACTGAAAATAACAGCATGGGGTTCCCCTAAAGGTTCCTAGATTGTAGGATTCTGTAGGGAGAATGGGACAACCATTGCTTCTTAGAATCTTGGAGCCAGGGAGAGAGGCCTTATTGATCCAGAGGTTCTTAACCTTTTTTGGAGTCATGGGTCCCTCGGGCCTCAACATGTAAAGTTTGGATTCAGTCAAAGGGCTGAACCTGAGGACCTAGAGGGCCACATGTTCCCCACCCCTGCCTTGGGCCATCAGTCTAGTGAAACATATGGACCCTTCTCAGAATGTTCTAAAATGCATAAAATAAAATATCTGGATTTACAAAGGAAACCAACAATACAGAAATATAATTATCTATATCTATCTATATTTTAAAAGTACATGGAATCCTGGTTAAGAATTCCTGATCTAATCAAATGCTGTTGTTTTACAATTGAAGTCCAGAGTGACTCAATTATTATTAATGGCATATTTCACAGAACCAGAACTGGGCATTCTTTCTTTTTATGTAAATAGTATTTTATTTTTTCCAATCACATGTAAAGACAATTTTCAAAATTCATTTTTATGAGATTTTGAGTTTAAAATTTTTCTCCTTCCCTCCCTCCCCAAGAAGGTAAGCAATCTGATATATCAGTATTCTTTCTATTACATGCATAATGCCTTTTAAAAACTGAGCTTTATAAGGCAGGGACCCATACTCTCTAGTAACAGGCTCTCTCCCTAATTCGACATTGGATAGTAAGTCACTTGAAAGCAAGGGCACAGAATGTGTGTGGTTTTTCATCGTTCTATACCTAGCACAATATCCACCAGCTTGGAGTAGGAAACTCCAATTAAGGCAGACATCTATTTAAGTCATGCACAGAGTTCCTGGGGAATTGTCTGAGGTGAAGTAACTTGCCCAAGGTCACTATGCTACTATATCCTGCTGGTACTGAATTGAGGTCTTTCTTACTCAAAGCCCAGAATTTATTCTCTATACCAGGTTACTGCTATGCCTGGAACAAAGTTAGGGCCTAATGTTTGTCTAATTGGTGTTGAATAGCACCCAAGTATATGTCTGAAGGACCCTCTATAACATATAAAGAGGAAAAGATGCCATAAAGCCAAGTCTGTCGTGCAAAACACACCAAATTCTTCAACAGTGCCATTATAGCCTTTGTATGCCTTCTAATCCCAATAAACTGACTTAAAACTCTGATTTGTTAACATTACCAATCAATAGTCCTTAGTTTCAAGAGAAAAAAATAACACACTTCTTGGAATCTCTATAATCCAGTTTATTCTTAATGATTTCAAAGTGTGCCAATACAAAAACACAATACAAAAGATAAACTATAATACAAAAGACAGTTTAACATTTCAAGTATATGTAGCTTGCAGTAGAATTAAAATAATAAGTTGATGATTGTCAAATGCCAATTTGGGAATATGAAATTTTCTTATAATGTTCCAGAAGAAACTAAACGAAAAATGCTTAAAAACAAAACCAAAAAAAACCTCCTGCTAATGTTTTTGTAGCTGCAACAACAAAGTTATCCTTGCCAATACCCTTAGTCAGAGGGTCATAGATTGGAAGTTGGAAAGGACCTTGGAGATCATCACCTAGATCCCAGGTCACAAGGAGTCAAAGATCTGAAACCAGGTTGTCTGACTCCAAATCCAGTGTTAGGCCATAGGTAATTACTTCCAATTCCTTTTGAATTCTGAATTGTTGGATTATTATCCAACAAATTTGGAATCCTTTTTGGCAAGGAAGTGCTGAACAATCACTGTCACATTTCTGGTGAGAGATCCAACTCCCTCCACTGCTAAAACAAACAGAGGAGTGGCCTCAGGGCACAAAGCAGGTTCCTATGATCCTAGCTCTAGATCAAGATGGGTCCCAGGAGCTTATCTAGTCTAAGTCCCTCATTTTACTGATAAGGAAGGAAACACAGGTCCAAGGAGATTAAATGATTTGCCTAAGATAACTGAGGATTTGAATTTAGATCCTCAACTCCAGAACCAGTGTTTTTTCCAATGTACCACAAGTTCACCTCTAAACAAACTCATTTTTTTGGCACTTCATTTCTAATTCCATTCCCTTCAATTCATTCTTTATATCCAAATCTCTGATGTTTGCTTGCATATATCTCATCATGCCACTCCTCAAGCATCTTGAATGGTTTTCTACTGCCTACTAAGTCAGGGTCAAATTCTTCTTTCTGGCATCCATGGGCCCTGACAATCCTATGTCATACAACTTCATTTTACTTCTCTTCAGGCATTATATTCTATCCTCAAGGAAAATGAGGCATTCTCTCTGTTCTCCTTCAAATCCCTAATTTAACCTGCACCTTTTCCTCATTTACACCTCTGCTTGAAGTATTCTCTAGGTCTGGAGGTCCACCCCACCCCACCTTTTTAAAGGCCACCTCAAACATCACCTCCAAGAAGTTCTCCCTGATCCCCTTTATTATTTTGGAATTCTCTAATACACTTAGCATGTAATGTATGTTTTATGCCAGTTCTACGCCCCCCCACCCCTGCCCCCACACAGCTCTTTGGCAGATCCACTTAGCCAGAACCTATGTTTTATTTAGATTTTGTATACTCTTCCCCTCCCCCTTAGCACAATGCTCTGCAAACAGCAGGTGCTTAACATGTCTGGTAAATGAATGAATGAGGATCAAACATTAGCTCTTAGTGGCATTTATAATAGTGGAAAACTAATTTCTGAAGCATTGAAAAAGTTCTCCATTCCCCATACAACATACCTATGAGGCTAACAATGATGCAGCCTATTTCTATAACACACACACATATACACACACACAATCCACTACAATCTAAGCCATATGTCTCTATATTACAAAACTTCCAGTGACCTTTTTCCTGCCCCAGGACTTTTGCCTAGAATATGGAGTTCCATAGAGGCATTGCTGTATACAGGAGGACACCATAGCCTGGTTCAACACTAATTTGATGAGGAAAATCATGACTTCTCTGCCTTAGTTTTTCCATTTGTGAGATAAGGAACCTAATTCTTGTTTCAGTCAGTCAGTCAACAAGCATTTATTAAGCCCATGCTATGTGCCAGGTATTGTGCTAAGCTCTGGGATACAAAAAAGGGCAAAATTACAGTCTGCTCTCAAAGAGATCACAGTTTAATTAGGGTGACAAGGTTCAAGCAACTCCATACATAGGTAAAATATATATACAGTGTAAATGGAAAGTAATGACAGAGGGAAGGCTCTAGCAGTACCTACCAAAGCTGTATGGTGAAGCAAGAAGGTGGAAAATTCTAAGTTTCTCATTAAAAGATGCTATGTAAGGCAAGTATCAGTATATCTTGTCATCAACTCTAGGCTGCGTTCCAGATACAAATTCAGCAAAATAAATAAAGAAAAGAAAAATTTAGGGAGAACAAAGTCTAGGGTTGAAAAATCAAGGAAAATCTTAGGGATTTAGAGTAGTAGCGCCAGAGGGCAAGGTGAGGGAAATGAAAAGAGGTCTGATGCTGAGCCCTGGAGGGCGGGGGGGTAGGAGAAAAATAACAGGGGAACGAGAAGGAAGTGGTGAAAACAATGAAGGGGGTAGGCGAGGAAGCGGTCTGTTAGCTGTGTTTGTGTGTGTGTGTGAGTGTTTGGTGTGTAAACTGACAACTTGAAAGCAGACATTGAACGTGTGGCCTAGGAGGGGTGAGGGGAATTGATGGGAATGTCAGGGGAGGAGAAGAATGAAGGAGAACAAGGGTCGTTTCCAGGAAAGGCCTTTACATAGTAAAAGGGAAAGCAGAGGGGAACACAGTTTGAGCCTCAGGATCTCTTTCCCGGTCCCCCAAGGCTGTTCTCGCTGCTTCCCCCACCTCCTGCTTCTTCCCTCCCGGCGTCTCTGGCCCTTCCTTCCCGGGGGGCGCCGCGCGGCCTCACCTTGGGTTAAAGTCCTGGAAGAGGCCCCTCAGGTTCATGGCGAAGAACTCCGCTGCTTATTCCTCTTCTTCCTCCCCGACACCGTTCTAGTCCGTCACAACGGATTCATGGTGCTATCCGTCCCGCCGCTGCTCCCGGTCCCTGCCTTTCCTCTTTTGCCTCAGCCTACTCCTCCTCCTCCCCCTTCTCCTCCTCCCGAGGCCCTAGAGGCCGCCTCCTCTCCCCCACGCCTCCAACTCCTCCCTAACCGGCTTCCGTAAAGGGACTGAGCATGCGTTTCGAAGCTGACTAACCCTTCGGGCTCTGAGACTCTAACCAAAGGGAGGGGGGATGAGCTGATTTGGGTGGGGCGGCTGTTGAAACCCACTGAGCATGCGCTCACAGGCGGAGCGTCCCGAGGCGGTGGTAGTTTGTGAGTAGGTGTGTAGAGGGAAAGTTCACTCGACTTTTCTCAGCGTGGGAGGCCAGTTGGGTTGAGAGAGAAAGCGATGGCTTGGGTCGGGAGTGGAGGAGCTGGGGAAAAAGAGGAAAGGGAGCGGGGTTGCAGGAAGAAAGACTAGAAGAAGGAAAAAAGCAATCAGTTGAGTTGGGGAGGAAGAGAGTAGCCAGATTGAGGGAAGACAGTGGGAGAAAAAAGGGCGGGAAGAAGACTTCCACCGTCTAGACAGCACGCCTCGATAGCTTTAACACTTTTCCGCCCTCACACCCCCTGGGAAGACTTGGTTTTCAAAACTTTTCCCGTCCGCCCATGCTCGTCCTAACTTGGAAAACCGACTTTTTTTTTTTAAGTCCCTCCCTCTTAGCCCCTGCCAGATTGGAAGGGCGACACCTTAGGAGAAGGCTTAGGCTTGTGGTCTTCGTCTGGGAGGGCATTCGTGTGCAGGGTTCCGTGGGAGGAAGCTCAGGCTTCTTAGCCGTCGGCCCTCCGAAGGGGGCCCCAGGCGGAGCAGGCCTTCGGGGGCCCCAGCGGAGCAGGTCTTCGGGCCATAGGATGGGCGATCGACGCCCTGTGGCCCTTTTGGTGGAAGGAAAGGGCAGGGCAGAGCAGAGCACAGGTTGCCGTTGCAGGAGACTGTGAGTGCCCCTTTTCTCCCCACCCACCCACCCCCCTTCAGCCTGCTATGGAGATAGTTTTACTTTGATGCCCCGTCATCTTTAACTAGACTTTTTGCCTTATTGTACAGTCAGTAAAGGACACTTTATTCAGCTGGGTGCGCGGCGCGGCGCGGCGTTGCGGGGGGAGAGGGAGAAGAGAGTACGCGGGGCAGAATTAGGAGCAATGGCGTTTAGGCTCGATTTAGGGAACGAAGGAAAAGCTAACAAAGTTATCTGGAAGCGGAGGGGCTGCCTAGGAGAGGTAAATTTACTCGCTGGAGGACTTCAAGTAAGAGCAGGGAGACGCAGTCTTTCGGGCCCCCCCCACTCCCCATGCGAGGAAATGGGGGGGTTGTAACTCGCCCGGGGCCCAGCTAGTTAAGGTAAATGCCATCTTTCATGGTTTTGAAAAGACAGCAAGGCAAAACCCTTTGGAGGAAGGCTTGGGCGGTTTCGACTTGATTTTAGAGAGCCCAGGGACTTGAGCTTGAGGGAAAAAAATAAAGACCAATGTTCTAACAGCCGTTGTAGTCCACTCAGACCATGAATCTAATAGAAAAAACTTCTGCGTCATTGCCATCGGCCATTTTGTGGAGCCTCGAGGATAATAGGGGAATAGGGCGGAATAGGGCGATGGAGAAGATGGGGGAGGGGTAGAACACATGGTCATAGGGCTGTTAAGGGAAAGTGAGTTTTTTAATTGCAAGATAGCTTAGCACTAAGTAGAAGGTAAATAGTGGGATTGATCACCCAGAGGTAAGTGACTTATTCAAGCTAGGTAGCCGAACTACCATTTTGGGTGATGAACAACTACCATTTTGGGTGATGAACGGAATTCGGAATTCAGAATTTGGAATTCAGGCTGCTGAGTGTTCTTCCGGTGCTTTCCCAGAAGCATCTTATTTATCCTCAAACCATAAAGACCGTTCTGTAGATCTTAATTATGAGCTTAACTGTTAATATTCTTACCAAGAGTAGATGAGGAAGCATCTAGCATCATGATTCCTAACCTTTATTGCTTGATTCCCCAAGACGTCTCTAGTACTCAAATGTTCTAAATATGATTTAAAATTCAAAAGTTTAGATTGATTTTTAAGTCCACTGTTATTTTGAAAAAGTTAAATGCTTTTCATTGTTTGGAGAAGATCTGTCTGCACCGCCCCAGTTAATTACTAGACATCCCAACTCGACTTTTGTGAGCATAAATGTATCTGTCCAGTTCCTGTGGCCTCCCCTCCTTCCTCATCCCTTCTTCCCTCTATCCCATACTCTTCCCTCTGATGCTGTGATGAAAGCATAGAAAGGAAACCAAAAAGTAACCACAAATGGTCTGTGGTCACCTCTACAGGATTATCAAATAAGCATCTCAGAGAATAAAAATCTCAGTGGTGCCATTGGTCTTTTATGTGTAATCAGTGACTTCGACCGGATTTTCTATATGTAGCTATCTACCACCACACTAGACAGCAGACTTTGAACACCCCCCACAACTGTTGATCATCTCCACTATGGCTTAATTAAGTGCTGTTCCTGTTTTTCCTCAGCTGAGTTGTATGAATTCAGGTGGCACTATTGGCTAATGATACTGAAAGGGGAGGAATCTGAGTTCATTCTAAATTAACTAGCATTTATTAAGTATCTGCTATGTGTGAGACACTTTGCTATATCTAATATCTGAGGCTGTTTTCCTGGATAAGAGGCGTCTGGTGTTTAAAGCTGGTACTTGAGATGAGGGCCTGGTGTCTGAGCCTCTGGGCTTGGTGCAGGTGCACCTTCCTTGAAGGTGAAGGAACTGGTGTCTAAGGTTCTGATTCTGTAGATAAGAAACTTGATGACTGAGGTTCAATCCCTCAATAACATTCTGGTGCAGGCAGTATCAAGGAGGTATAAGTTTTTCTTTGATTGGGTCCTGGAGGTGATAAATCTGATGCCTGAGCTTCTGGTTCTGGGAACAGTCTTTTTTTTCCCTTTTTAGAGGGCGATTGGAGTTAAGTGATTTTGCCCAAGGTCACACGGCTAGAAGTTGTGTTAAGTGTCTGAGGTCATATTTGAACTCAGGTCCTCCTGACTCCAGGGCCAGTGCTCTATTCACTGCGCCACCTAGCCACCCGTGGGAACAGTCTTGAAGGCTTGGTACAAGGCCTTGTGTGAACCCCTAAGCAAGGTCCTCATGATAACAGATCAGGCACCTGCGTCTCTTCCTACTCCTAGACAGTCCCAGAGGTGAGAGACCTTATAAAAATGGCTTTGGGCCTGGAGACAAATGGTGTGTTTGTTAAACAAACATTTTTGAAGCTCTTATTTTGTGTTAGGCACTGTAGTAGGTCCTGGGAGTACAGAGACAAAATAGTCCTTGTCCTGGAGGAACTCATTCTAGTGCAGGTACACAAGACATACAACATATACAAAAGGAAATAGATATAGAAGTTTAGGGGTTGTGGCAGGGGGAGCACACTAACAATTGGAAAGAAAGGCACCCTAGGCTCTTCCCTAAATGAAGCTATAGGCCTGTGGGTACAGCTCTTGCAAAGAAGGGAGATGGAATGTCTGTATAAGGAATATCATGTTAGTTAATAAACATTAATTAAAAGCCTACCATATGCCAAGCACTGTGCTAAATATTGGGGATACAAAGAAAGAAAAAGTGCACTTGAACTCACAGTTTAATGGGACAATATGCAAATAACTATGTACAAACAAGTTATATACAGCAGAGAGAAGACATTAGCATTGAGAGGAATTGGAAAAGGCTTTCTGTAAAAGGTGGGATTTTAGCTGGGACCTGAAAGAGGCCAGAGAAATTGGGAGGCAAACATGAGGACAGGGAGAGCCTTCCAGGAAGGGGAGGGTGGGCAATCAGAGAATATCCCTGGAGTTTGGGCCATGGAGTCTTGTTTAAGGAACAGAAAAGCAGCAGCACATGGGAGGGGGGAGTATAAGGTAGAAAAAGAATAGAAAGGTGCACAGGGGCAGGTTAGGGTTTTGAATACCAGAGGATTTTCTGTTTGATCCTGGGGGTGATAGGGAGCCCACTGAATGAAGCTTATTGAGTGAGAGTGGTGCTGACAGGGTCAGACCTGAACTTTAGGAAGATCACTTTGAAAGCTGGGTGGAGAATGGGCTGGCTGTTTGGCTGCAGCAGGCAGTATGTAAAAAGGTCTAATGTGCAATCAGGATGCAAATTTAGGGTTAGAGCAGTTTAGGTTGGAGTCAGATTGTGAAAGTATTTTGTAAGTGTTAACGATTATTGGTATGAAAGGTTATCTACAAAGCAAATCATATTGTTTTAATGCTCACACACATTCATATATCTTTCCAGTATGACTGATGAGGAAACTGAGGCAGAAGAGGAGGGACTCAATGATAAGGATACAGGAACTAACCTGAATTTAGAAGAAAGCCACTAGTTCCTCTTTGGAAATAACTCCTGTTACTCTGCCTTTCTTAGATTATAAGCACTCAGAGTAGCTGTCGGAGCTCAGTTTGGTGGGCATAAAAGACAGACAGTACAAAAGCATGCAAAGCATGATCTCTCCCCCTCCCCCCTTTTAAAGGATTACTTCTTTGTAGGTATTTCTACATAGTGTACATTGACATATACTTTCTATTTCTCTTCTCTGGTGTGTGTAGTTGGTAGGTAACATCTGGCATGCCCTTGAGCATTGACAAATAGGAGCTTGTCTGAACAGGTTGGGTTACAGGAAATGGAATTGTGGGGGACAGTGTTTGCCCAGAGCCTGGGCTTCTAGAAGCGAAGGTCAGTTAGTTATTCATTGAGGAGAAAAGACAAGATAATACTTATTTTCTTTGTTTAAGTAGCCACCACACCAAACTTTTGAGCTCAATTTGCTTTAAAGAATTTGCTTTCTTTCTACTTCACTGACCTATTACCCCTGTTCCAACAACACTGCTGATGGGGTCATGGAGCCCAGTCTAGTGTCTGATATTTCTGTTTCTATCTCTATTGGGGATGATTATAGTGTGAGCACTCACAAGTGTCACTGCCTTTTTAGGAAACTGCACGTTTGGGAAGAGAATGAGAGTTTGGGGAGAACATGTGAATGCATTCTTATTAGGGAGGAGTGCAAGTTCCAGAAGAGCTTGTGCAGCGGCACCTAGGTACGGGGGACATACTGCTGTGTTTCCAGGCATCATTTTGATCTTTTATTTGGTTTGTACAAAATGTGACTTGGTGTTAAAATGAAATATGTTAATATGAAAAAATAACTCCTGTAGATTGACAAAATGTTTCCCATATGTATTACTATTTTTCCAATAAATATTGCTGTTGTCATTCAAGTGCACGTTTCAAGTTGTACCAGTTGAAGAGAACGTGAACTCCAGATGAGCCTGTGTAAAAATGTTACTCTCATGGAAGTGTGTTCAGAATACATGCATCAAGGAAAATTGGGGATTTGGGCTGAAAATATCTTAGTATTCTTGTTAATGGAGAATGGGAGTTTGGGAAGAGAATCATGAAAGTACTATCTTTGCAAGAGAATGTAAGTTTAAGGAAAACATCAGTCAGCAAGCATTTGTCAAGGTTCTGTGTGCCAGACATTGTGCAAAGTACTGAAGATACACAAAAATGAAACAGGTCCTGCTCCTGTTCTGTTGAGAAAGATGAAGTGTGTGTGTGTGTGTGTGTGTGTGTGTGTGCGCGCGCGCGCGCGTACATGGGTGTAAAATATCTGCAGAGTGAGGAAGGTAACTGGAGGGAGGACTACTCACAGCTTGTGGCAATAGGAAATCATCTCACTTAGAATATAATTCTTAAGTTGTTTTAAATGATACTAGGCTTTCTAATAGGCAACGGTGGGGAGGGAACACTTTTTAGGCATGAAACAGCTGTGCATATATCTGTACTTGTACAAAAGCAAGGCTGTGGGAGATGGAGTGTATTGTATGTGAGGGAACAGTAGGAAGGCCAATTTGACTGGACCAGAAGTGAGCCCACAACACTCCCAATGGTGGCTCAAAGCAGATTAAAATGTGTTGGAGAAATATTTAACAGAATAAATACAAATAAAATACAAGAGAACATGTGGTTTTCTAAGTCAATATGCAACGTGCAGGGATCCTCACCTGTGGTTTACTGACCTCCATTTCTATTTGAGCTTGACACCACTAGACTGGATTATAGGGTTCATGAAAGAGGAATAATGAATAATCTGGGAAGGTAGATAGAGGTTTTTAAATGTCAGATGTATTTTTATTTGATCCTAGAAGAAATAGCAACCATTGGAGGTTGCTAAACAGAGGAGTGACATGGTTGGCCCTATGTTTTAAGGAATATTACTTTGGCAGCTGTGTGGAGTATAGATTGGACAGGGAGAGCCTTGACGTGGGGCAGCTATTTAGGAGACTTAGATTAGTCTAGATGAAGAGTGATGACAGCCTGAACTAGGGTTGTGGCCATGTGAGTAGAGAGGAGGGGAAGAATGTGGGAGATATTGTAGAGAGAAAATCAACCAGACTTGGCAACTGCTTGGCTTTGTGGAGTGAATTGAGGCTGTCTCTGAGGTTTTGAAACCTGGATATGTGAAAGGATAGTGGTATTCTTGAAAGAAATAAGGAAGTTCAGAGGAACTTGTGCATATGATGAGTTTGAGGTGCTTAGGGGACATAATTTGGTGTGTCCAGTAATCAGCTGGTCATGTGGAACTGGAACTCAGGGGAAAGGTGAGGGTGCAGACTGATATCAGGGAGTTATCTTCGTAGAGGCAATAACCGACTCTACAGAATCTGATGGGATTAGATTGTAGGCATGTAAAACCTGTATCAAATTGCTTGTCTACTCAGTGTGGGGGAAGGGGAGGGAGAGAATTTGGAACTCAGTTTTATAAGTGAATGTTGAAAATTGTTTTTACATGTAATTGGGGGAAAATAAAATACTAAATTAAACAAGAGTGTAGAAAAAGAATTTGGGGGCATGATAGCTAGGATATCCAGCAGAAGAGACAGAAGGAAAGGTCAGAAAGATAGGAGGGTAACCAAGAGGGAAACACACAGAAGAAAGTATCTAGATAGCTGTTTAAAGTTGTAAAAAGCTGAAGAAGATTAACAATTAAAAAGGCTATCAGCTGTGGCAACTAAGAGATCATTGGCACAAACCCGAAAATGACTATTTGGTACTTCAGAAACTTTCAGTTGAGTGTTAAGAAACCAGACTGCAGGGGGTTGAGAATGGAGTGTGACAAGAGTGAAGGCAACCAGAATAGACAGCCTTGCCTAGGAGTTTGGCTGTAAGGGGGAAGAGAGAGTGGAGAGATATAGGAGGGGAGCCCTGGATTTTGACCATTCTCCTTAGCTTTTGTAATCTTTTATCTGGCTAAAGTCAGGTAAGCCATATGCTTTGACCAGAAATGCACTTACATCTGATTAAGAAGTAATCAACAAATATTTGTGTGAAAGAACTATGGAATATATTCATTTTTCCTCCTGTGTCTTGTTTTGTAGCAATAGTTGGTTTCTGTTTTCACCTGTGGAGGATATGCATAAACTGTTCTACAATTAGCATGTATGTGTATACATTTATTTTTATTCAGTTAGATAGCCTCTGTATGGTTAGTTTCCACACTTCATTGGTCCCTTTTTATGGGTATCCTGCTAATTTGTACAACCTAGTGAATTGTTTTTATCCACCTAGATATCCAGAGGAAGGAGAAGCAGAAACCCATTCCTTCTTTTGGTCTAGGGATTGCTATGTGGGCTGGACACAGGCCTAATATGTAATTAGGAGCCTTCGAGGAAGAGCAGAGTTCAAAGGAAGGGAATGTGGAGGTGTCTTGGGTTGTTAGCTAGCTTACTTCGGCATAGCAACAAGTCAAGCTCCCACCTCTAGAATAGGGATGTGGTTCCCATTGAAGATGGAGCTGTGGGGAGGATAGCAGCTGCATTAGAGCATTACTGGAATTGTCCTTCTGCATTGGGGAGGGAGCAGTCAGAAGACCCAGCATGGATCCAGGAAAGTTCACTAAATTACATTTCAGTTTTACCATTGTCCCTGAGCAAATGAATGACTTTTGATTCTTAGTTTAATGTTTCTCTGCATTTAGGCTTTATGTGTCTAGATTCCAGGAGTAGGAAACCTATAGTCTGGAGGTCACGCGTGCCGCAGGTTCCCCACCCTGATACACAGATGTACAGTTATCCCTTCTGTAATCTAGAAAATCTGCATAAAGTTTTTTGGCCCTCCCTTCATACCAGAGAAGTTTGAATTTTTCTCTCTTATGGGGTGTTTACAATACCTCACTATAAAATTTGGGTTAAGTATTTGGTCATAGGCTCTGTATTGTCTGCTGGCCTTTGCCTGTCATCTGTGGTTGCTGCAAAACTCCCCCCGCTCCCAGATTCCCATTTAATTTCTTATGCTGACCAGCGATATATCGAAATCATGTGGAAGGAATAGCTATGGACCAGGTATGGGGAACCCCCTTAATAAAAAGATTCATTTTGTAAAACTTGGCCTCAATCAAAAGGTGGCACCCAAGGACCTAGAAGGCCACAGGTGGCCCCAGAGCTTCAGGTTCCTCATCCCTGCTGTAGAGTTTGAGGGCAGGGAGTGGTTTTAGTTTTCACTTTGTCTCCCTAGTCTCTTGCACAATGAATTAATTCCCTGGGACTCTGAGAAATTAGGTGACTCGATCAGGTTTCTATAGCTAGTATAACCCAGAGTCAGAACTTGAACCCAGATCTCTCCTCGCTTTAGCCCTCTAACCACTACTCTCACCTTGCTGTTAGTATCTGTTTAATAATTTGCTCATTGAATTGAATCGTATGAGTCTTTTTAAAAGTTGAATTTGTGTACATTAGCATGTAGGGTTACAAATTACAAGGTATAAGGGTTTAAGAAGGTAGAGATCAGTTTGTCAACCTCACTGACACTACAGGGACTTGAGAAAGTCCAGGAACCTGAAGTTGATCATTCATTAATACAGAAAGTAATTGGACTGGCAGAGACTGCCTTAGTGGACCCTTCTTCTAGTAAGATTATGAAGGTAGTAGTCAACAAAGGAGGGGTTGGAGTGGGCTATCCCAGTCATTTCCTTGAGCAGTTATTCTCCTTGGAATGGGAGTGGGGTGAGGAGGAAGAGTGTAGAAGCCTTTGGTGATTTTTCTTGGGAAGAAGAGAGAGGGAGAGACTAATAATGCATTTTACGTTTATTTGTACAGATCTGCAGTCAATTTGTATGCTTGAGAGAGACAGCTTGAACACTGAGTCGGAAGCCCGCTTCATCAGCTGTGTCTGGGGCTGGAAATGCATCACATCTTTCAGAGAGACAAGCTCATTCAGGAACTTCTCTGTTGAGGAGGCTAGTAACGTGTTTCTCTTAATCTGTGGGCCTAAGTACTGCCCCCACTTCCTCAATTAGTCAGCCTTTGTCTCCCTCCCCAACAGCATCCCCACCTGGCTGAGAGGAGACCATGTCTACAATCTGTCTCACCCACCCCAAGTTACAGCATGTTTCCCAAGAGAGCACTGTCTACCTTCCTTGAGTTATTATCTGCATATGGGATCTAGGATGTAGGATACTGTGCAAAGGCTTTGAAATGTCTTTTGTATGCCCTTTAATTTAAGGTGAGGCCCCAGCGGCACTCACTCTATAGTAAAGTCTGTTTTTGTGGAAGAGAAAAAAGGTATTGGATCACTAAATACAGAATGTATTTTTCTGAGGGACTTGATAGGACCCTCTCTAGCAAATGAGTAATTTAGTTTTATATTGGCATCTTAGATTTGAGCAGTTGAAATTTGATTGGATTTGCTACATTATGTGGGAATATACCTGATTTGTGATGAACCAGGGACGGTATATTCTGTAGCATAGTTGATCATTTGTTATAGATAATAATTGGAAAATGGTGGTACCCTATCTTTGTGATAGAAACATGACATAGGTAGTCTGGATGCCCTTTAGAAACTTGATTTGGGAGAATCAATTAATGAGACCAAAATGAAAAGGTGGAGAAATGTAGATGTACATGTCATATAATCCCTGTTTCTTCTTTCTTTGTCCTTATTCACCATTTCAGGCTGTTGTCTCTGTACTACCAGTGGGATGATGACCACCACTGGTTGCTTGTGGCTCATTACTGCGTGCTGTGGCTGTTTTAACTACAGCCCAAATTGGACACAGTGGAGGATGAATTGGGACAGATCTTACTTAACTGCAGTGACCCTGGAGCAACGTGGAGCCAGCAGGATGGGACACAGGCTGTTGTTGTTCTGAGAGAGTCTTTCGGCTGGGATTGGACTGGAATGGTAGTAGTTCCTGTGAACTTCAGCTACTGGTGAGATCGGACCAAAAAGACCGATCCCAGATCCTGTTGTTTTTACTGGGTGTTCACAAAGCTGATTTCAGCAAGTTCCAAAGACAATTCTTTCCCTTACTCTTTTTCCCATCTATAAACTGGGAGGAGGTTTGGGGGAAGACAAATCAAGGGATTCACTTTTATTTTTTACAACTTTGCTGTATTACAGCTTGTTTACTGTGTTTTAATAAACCATATGGCTGCTGAAAAGCAAGTTGTCTATGAGTGTTCCGAATGAGATTAGTTGATAGCAGATATCCCACCTATGGGGTCAAGGTGGAACCATGAAGAGCAAAGAGAAGACTTCTGTAATTTTAATTTTTCAGTGCAATATTTACTTTTTTCTCCCCTAGATTATAATTTGAAACCAACTATTTAGGGCAGCTAAAGCTGTTCAGCTACACCCATAGTGGGGAGGGAAGAGATTGTAGAAGGGAGTCTGAGAGGTATAGGCAAATAGCATTTGGTGAGCATTGGAACTGTTGAGATCGTCTGGAAAGCCTGCACATATATGTTGCATATGCCTTGATGAAAACATTTGACTGGTGGCTTGAGCATATTACCACCCAGTGAAAGAAGGGTTTATTATGCTCCTGTCCTGCTTAATTAATTGACAATCTGCTTTTCTGTAGGTGGAAGAAGGCAAGCATACCAACTAGGTGTGAGAAGCTATTGGTATTGCAGGACGTAGAACAGAAACCAGCCATACACTTTCTCTTCCACTATCACATATATTTTGTGCTGATGGTTTCTCTTGATTTGAGTTTTTCTGTATATTTCTATGCTATGTAGTAATAAATATTTAATGTTATTTTAGGAAATTTTATAAAATTGGGCTGTTAGTGATTGGGAAAGGTTTTAATAGAATACTTAAAGATGCAGCATATTACCATGAGGGTGGCATCCTTTTTGAGGATCAAAGTACCATGAGTGCTTTATTAATTGGGAGAATTAAATAATCATGGGGTTACGTAAAGCATTAGCTTGTGAGTATATTTTGTTCTTAGTTCTATACATACCAGTATACTTCTGTTTTAGTAGCCTTAATAAATTGAGCAACCAAACTGGTACTAGAAATTATTAATGTGGCAGGCATGTTGTTGAATTGGCAACCTACCAAGGGGAGATGGTCCATAGGTTCCTTACTGAGTACTTATGGACTTTAGTCTGTAATGCTGGCTTTGAAAGTCCATTCTGACTACTGAATTGGCTCTGGGTGTATATTTAGGAGCAGTGATAAGGATTCAGGAAGTAGCTTCATAAAGCTCTTGGCTGAACTTTTCTGAAGATACTAATTTTCCTTTCTTGGAAGGAACAGCCACTATGCAGGGGTATGGATAGCATATTGGCTAGGGAACCCCCACATATATAAATTCCAATACTGCTAGATCCAAGTTTGAATCCTAACTGTCAGTGCTTTTAAAAAAGGGAGAGATGACAGAAAAAAAAAATCAAATCTTCCCCATAGTGCCTTAGAATAACCTTTAAAAGAAAAAAAATTACCAGAGATTGCTTTGTAAATGTAAAGAATAAAAAAATGCAGCTGAATGTTTAATTATAATGGCAAGATTGATCCTGGAAAACAGATGAGAAGACATACTTCTCCCCTCCCCCTTTTTAAAGAGATGAGGGAACCTTGAGAGTGGAAAATTTATCATCTGTTCTCAGATATATTGATTAGTTTTGCTGAACTTTTTATTCTTTAGAACAAGGGTTAATTAACTGGGTACAGGAAACAAAGGGATATATTCCAAAATAAAGGTGATATAAAAACAAAAGGTCAATTTTTTTTTTTAGAAAGTAGCAAGCCGTCAACTCATCGACCATGGACATATCTCTTATGCCATTTAGATAATAGGACATTGAATGAATTGAAAATTCTGAATCCAAACTTAACCAGTATCAAAATAAGAATAAAGAAAACTAGGTCTAGGAAAACTTTGTGATGCCAATCTGTAATTCCTTAGCCTATTGGTAGAACACAGTGTCACACCAATGGTCTTACTGGCCTTGTTGTGGCTTTGACCTGTTAGCTGATCGTGTGGTAAAAGAGTGGATGAGGATTAAGGCAAAGAAGGGGTGGAAATCATCTAAGAATGATTTAGCCATTATATTGGTCTATATCCTAAAGTCAAAGGCTAATACCCCTTTTGAAATCTCTTCTTGTTCTAGGGAGTGATGCAGTAGTAGCATTAGATCTGGCAATAAAAACAGGATTCAAAACACTTTGGGAGATGTTCTCAGTCACAGAATAGAGAACCACTCCTCCATTTCAGCTTGCCTCTATACTAAAACGGGTCTGACCCCTTTAACCCAGATGGAACATCACCTATGAAAAGTCAGTGACCCAACTATGATGGAGAGATTTGAGTTATTTTATTAGAGTGAGAGGATGATGCATGGCTTGATGAGGTCTCTCAAAATAAGCAACCATAGCCACACATTATTTGGAAGAAAATGGTGAGTATACATGATGGATAGCTACTCCATGATTCAGAGCTGGGTGGGCCTTCCTCATTAGGGAAGAATAACCTGACAGGGAAGTTGGGGGTAGGGTGATAGACACTTGAATAATTATTCTAATGGTTTCTCCCTACATAAGATACATTTAAATTTACCATTGGCTAGATCCATGTATCTCTTAAAAATTATATTTTTTCTAAAATTTTAATGATGCCTTTTTCTTTTGTTATTGCATTGGTTTCTCTATATATCTTCTCTTTCCTACTCGGTGAGGCTTCCCTTGTAAGAAAGATTAATCAATTTTTAAAGCAAAACCAACACATTAGCTTTATCTGACAGCATATGTAAATTTTCACCCATAGTACCCCACATAACCATTAAAAGGAAGAGGATACGTTTTCTTATCCATTTGGTGCCAAGCTTGCTCAGTATAATTACACAACAATCAGTTCTGTTTTATTCTTTTCATGTGTTGTGATCATGTATGTTGTTTTCCTGGTTTCTCAGTTCTGTTTACTTTGCATCGGTTCATAGAGAAGTCTTTCCATGTTTATTTGAATTCTTCACAATCACCTTTTTTACAGTGTAATAGTATTCCATTTGTGTGCTACAGTTTATTGATCCACTCCCCAGTTGAGTTCTTTTTTTATTTCTAGTTCTTTGCTACCACCAAAGTGCTGTTTTTAATATTTTTGTATATATATATAAGACCTTTCTTTTTGACTTCCTTGGGGTATTGTGTGCAGCAGTAGGTTCTCTAGGTCAAAGAGTATCACTTTTTTTCTTACTCTTTTCCGTTGTTGCATAATTCCTAATCTTTCTCCAGAATGTTTGGACCAATTCACAGCTCTTCCATCTTCCACAACATCTCTAATATTGAATAATTCCACCTTTGCAAGTTTGCCAGGTGTGAGTCAAAACCTGAGTGGTTTTCATTTGCGTTTTTCTTACTAGTGATTTTTGAACAGTCTTTAATATGGTGGTTGATAGGTATTCTTTTGAGAACTTGTTTGTTCATATCCTTTGACTACTTATCTACTGGAGAATGATTCTCTGTCTTATATGTCTGTCAATTTCTATTTATTTTGGATATCGTATTTATATCAGAGATATATTTAACTCAAAGCAATTTTTCCCCAGTCAGCACTTTCCCTTCTTGTCCTTGTTGTATTTTGTTGATGCAAAAGCATTTCAGTTTCATGTAGTAGAAATTGTCTAATACAGTGTAAAGAGTACTTACCGGATATAGAGGAAACCTGTTCCTATCCTTCTTCTACATGATCGTGCATAAGTCACTTAACCTCCTTAGACCACTTTCTCACCTATAAAATAAAAAGAGCTTGAACTAAATGGCTTTTGAGGTTCCTGTTGGCTCTAGATCAGTTATCCAATGATCTTTTGTAATTGCGTCTACCCCTTTGGTTTAAGATTCTCTTCCTAGTCATAATAGTGAAAGGTAGTTCCATTTTTGTCCACATTTTAGAAATGCTGTTGCCTTTTATATTTAGGTAGCTTCACCTCATGTATCTCATGAGTTGGACTGCCTCAGTGTGGGAGTTGGCAGTGAGGGGGAAATATTCTTATTTGTGTTTACCACCTAGAGAGAAAAAGAATGGATAACTGGACAGAAGTCAGGCCTTTTCTGATGAAGGTGCTCTTGTATATATCCTTTCTCCCTAGATGATATCACCACTCGCCTACAGACAATGTAGGACAATTCTTCAAGCCAATGGCAGAAACCAAGGAGAGAGGACATCAGTGGTTCACCTACACCCCAGCTTGGGAGTCTTAAATCTGGTGGGCATCTTCCCTGGATATATCAAAGACAATGCCTCAAGCATATTGTTTTATTATGTCTGTTTTTTGGAATTCCTTAAGAGCTCCTATGGTAGTTTGATTTTATGTTTATTATTTATGGGGGTAGGTAGGTTAAGTAGTAATATTAAATACTAATGCAGTATATTTGGGAGGGACTTTATTGACTGCACCTATGTATAGCAGGAATCAAAGGGTAAAATAATGTAGTCTGGCTAGAAGGAGCATCATGCCCTGTAGGGAGGAGGGGACAGCTAGAATGATCGATAGATTCATGCCTGCAGCGCCTGCAATGTTGAAAGAAATTCTACCAACCCCTGTGTGCCTCCTTATCTAGTTTACTTATGACTGATATATTCAAAAGGTGCTTGGACTTTGTTTTTTACCCTAGGTTGGTACATTTGAAAAAGGCTCCAGCTTCCTTTTATCATCCTGGGTATAAAATAGTGCTACATCTCGCAGTTGGACACTCAGACCTAGCCTGTAGTTCTGCACAGGGCTAGTTTTCCTGGAATATAGCACTTAATATGCTGCTTTGGTTCTCAGGGAACAGAATAGACAGCCAAGAAATTGGGTGGCCAGTAGAGCTTATATCCTTTTGACGCATACTACTAACACTTTGTATATTATCAGTAACGCCCATGACCTTAGATTTAAGGAATAGAACTGTGTTTCTATACTTTGGAGATGCAGAATTAGAATAACTTACCAGGCTTTTGATTTTGATTGCTTTCCCATTGGCTATGAGTCTCTGATTCAGTTTCCTGTTCTCCTTTTTGTTCTCTCTTATTCTCTTCACCTTCGAATTGCTCTTGTGCTCTGACATCTTCTCCTTTATCTCTAGGCTTTGTGGGCTGGTCTCACCTAGTCTCTTTGTTGATATCTTCTCAGTATCTGTTTGATGACTTCATGACCTGATAACACTAACACCTTATGCAACAGTCAAAGGCAAAGTTGTTTTTTGTTCATTTGTTTGTTTTTAACACCTGTTGCAGAGACACTATGGAGATTGAGCACATGACATAGAGAAGCTTCCCACAAACTTGCATCAGGGCTAAAAGAGGTTAGTAAGAAAGTTTTCAAAGTGATTTTATTATCCTTTCAAGTTTTCTGGGTTTTCACTTTTTTGCCCAGGAAAACCCTGGGTGAGAAAATGGACTCTCTGTGGCTATCTCCCTCTCTGTATCCATTTGCCATCTCTAGATGCCAGTCCCTACAAATATTATGTCATTTAGGGTAGCTATGCCATCCTTGGTGCTCTCTTTCTTATTCCTAACTTAGGTAATTTAAAATACTGCTAATTCAGCTAGTCTTTTTTAAAAGAAACTGCTAAAAGAGATCATGGAGCCTTCTCTCAGTCTCTTTTGCTTTCCCATCTCCAACTAGCAGGATATTTGAAAGGCTGTGATCACTAAGTGTGTTAGAGGTCTTTTCCATTGATTTTATGCAATAAGTAGCTGCTTTAATATTTTCCCCCAGAGTATGAAGATTTTCTTTAGTTTTCATCTTTAAGGTATTCACAACATATTATGATTTAGGAGGGAGAGTTATTTTGGGAAAAGCTTTTGAAACACCTTATTCTGTTAGCTTGATGGACCAGCTCATCCAGTGCTTAGATTTTTAATTAGAAGGTGATAAAAGTAACTTAGATAAGACATAAAGGTTAGAGATTTTTATTAACAGAGACACAACACAGTCTTAGGTGGAAATCAGCAATCCAGTGGATCTGTTCCTTTTCTTAAAATGTTTTAACTGATTTTTTTCTTGTGTTGTACACCACAGCCAAGAGATCTGTGAGGGGACCTCAGAAGTCATTTAGTTCTTATCATTTTACAAATGAGGAAACCAGAACTTAGAAGTTACATACTTTACCTAAGATCACACAGAGAGTAACGTTCCCTGACTCCCAAGCTTGGTTCACTTTCCAGCATGTTTATACTGTGGTCCTATTGCCAAAATGACATCCCTGTTCTGTACAGCTAAGTCCAGAACCTCAGTCTCCTTCACTGTGGCCCCCACTGATACAAAATATGTGGAAACATGCAGGACACTGCTCCAAAATTTACTATACCTCCCGTTATGGGAGATACAATCTTATACCCTGAAGTGGAAACTGAACGCATGACCCACAAGTCACAAGTGGCCTACAACACTCCTGAGTGTGGTCTGAGCCAGGTTAAAATGTAACTAGAAATATTTAACAAAAATAAATAGAAAATATAGTAAAACATAGATGTGGTTTTCTAAGTATGACCCTCAGGTCTCCTTATATATGGGTTAATGGTCCCTTTTTCTGTTTGAGTTTGCTCTGAAGGAAGTCTGTATGCAAAAATACTGGCAGTGCTTTCATCATGTCTTTTCTGTCAAAACCTTGTTCAAGACTTCTTAGTGGTAGGGAAGGAACAAGTATAAATTTGTTATGTGGGGGACATGAATTATTTTTCCCCTGGGAGTAGCTAAGGACAGATGGTGTAGGGGTTATGGATTCAGGTCTCCCAAACTAGTGCATGGATCACTAATCTTTTACAGCTAGAAATAGGACCAATGGATAGAAGTTTTCACTGAGGCAGATTTCAGCTCAATAAGGAAAGAATGCTCCAAAATTAAAACTTTCCAAAAGTGAAATGGTGTTTCTTGCCAGTGGAGGCTTGTAAGTGGTATCTGGATCCCATGTGCAACCTTTGTAAAGGCCATATATTTTCTGTGTGTGGTTTGTCCTAAATGACCTTTGAGGTCCAAAATTCTATTACTCCAAACAAATTTCTAAATTTGGAAACTATTACGATTGGTCTTAATTTGGATTGAATTACTTTCTTTTCCTACCCCTTGGTAAATGAGTTTAATATCTGTTGTTATTTCTTTAAAATGTTAATGAATAAATCTTAGTATCAGTGCTGTTTCTTTTTCCTTCTCTTTATATGGTTGGACTAAATGGTCACTGAGGCCCTGAGTCTGTGAAATGGGTCTAAGAGCCATGCGATCTACCTCACAGAATCATAAGGAAAAATGCTTTGCAGACACTAAGTACTATAGCAAAATGAGTTATATGCATACCTAGGATAACTTATTAACAAATGCACACTTTAAAAAATAAACACACATAATTTACTAATCCCCTGGATCCCTTACTAAGGCTTGTAACGAAACTTAGATCCACATTTTTCTTTTCAGTTTCACTTTTAATGTAAAATATTTAAGATTGGATGCATTCTTCATGTTCACAATATTATTAGAAGCCTTGACAAACTGAAGAGGGTCCAGAAGAGAGTGGCCAGAATAGTGAGATTCCTCAAGACTATGCCAGATGTGGAACTGCTGAACGGAACTGGAGGAGGTCTTAGAACTGTGCTGACTGGGTACATTGCAAGTGCACGTTATCCAACCTCAGCTAAGATTCTCACTCTTCTCAATAAGCCAGTCTTTTCATTGTTTCTTACTTGGTTTCCTATCTCAATCCCCACAAAAGTTAAACATTTGTCCTCCTCAAGCTTCTGCTTCCCCTCAGCTGAGGATCTTGCCTCTTTACTGAAGAAATTAAGGCCTATCTCCCTTGAATCTTCAACCTCTACTCATCAATTGGTTCTTTCCTTACTGCCTTTAAACATGTCCAAGCCTCTGCTATCCTTAAAATTCCCCCAGTTTACCGTATTTTCCCCAAACTATTATCCCCTATTTTTCCTCCCTTTCTGAGCCAAAGTCCTTGAAAAAAATTTATCTACATTTTCTACCTCCACTTCCTGCCTTCCCATTCACTCCTCATCTTCCAACCTCATCACTCAACTGAAACTGCTCTCTCTCTTGAGTTACCATTGATCTCTTAAATAGCAATTTGATGGGGGTATTTTCAGTCTTCCTCCTTCCCAGACTATCTGCTGACCACCTTCTTCTGAATATTCTCCTCTCTGGATTTTCATGATATGACTCTCTCTGGTTCTCCTCCCTGTCTGACTGCTCCTCCTGAGGGTTCTTTGTTGAATCATCATCCATGACACGCCATTCATGCCAGGGTGTCCCCAAACTTCTGTCCTGGACGCTGTTCTCTTTTCCTTCCTCCCTCTCTCAGTAACCTCATCACTGCCATGGGTTTAACTGTCACATTGACAGCTTTCAGATCTGTATATGTAGCCACTGTTTCTCTCCTGACTTTCAGTCCCACCTTGGCGATTGCTTTTTGGAAATTTCAAACTGGATGTCCCAGGCTTATCTTAAATTCAGCATATCTAAAACTGAACTGATTATCTTTCCCCCTAAGGCCTCCCCTCTTCCTCAGGGAAGGGACCACAGTCCTTCCAGTGCCCAAGTTCCTAAACTTACTGTTGTCCTGGACTGCTCACTCTCCCATGTGTCCAATTTCAAAATCTTTTTCAGCATCTCTCTTCAGCATCCCCTACTTTCCATTCATGTAGACTTAATTCAGACCCTCCTCACCCCTCATCTAGTCCACTGCATTGGCCTCCTCATTGGTCTCCCTGCCTGAACTCTTGCTCCACTGCAGTCCATCCTGTATACTGCTGCCAAAGTCATTTTCCTTGAGCACAGATCTGACCATGGGATTCTCCCCTACTCAATCAACTCCAATAGGATCAAGTATAAAGTTCTCTCTTTAGCTTTTAAAGTCCTGCCATACCTTTGCAGCTTGCTTGGCCCTTACTCCCTTTTCCACACTCTGTGATATAGCCATACTGGCCTTTTTGTTCCTCATAAACAATGCTCCATCTCTGTGTCTTTGTCCTATTCATTCCCCCAAGCTTTGGATAAATTGTTCTTTTCTTTAAGATGCAGCTCAATGAACCATCTTCTAACGGGAAGCCTTTCTTGATCTCCCCAACTGCTAGTACCCTTTCTTCCCAATCTTGAATTTAACTACTTTGTAGATATTTGTATTTATTACTTTTGCTGTATATATTTTAAACATATGCTTGTTGTCTCCTCCATTAAAATGTAAGTTCAGTGCCTGGAACATATGGGGTGCTTAATAAATATTGATTTAAGAAAATGGGAGACCGTAAACTGTCAAATATTTTTTTTTAAAAAAAGCAGTTGGGGTTAAGTAACTTGCTCAAGGTTACACGGCTAGTCATTGTTTATGCGTGGGTGCTCATTTTCTGAGGCCAGATCTGATCTCGGGTCATCCCAACTCCGAGGCCAGATCTGATCTCGGGTCATCCCAACTCCGAGGCCGGCGCTCTTACTCACTGCGCCACCTAGCCGCCCCTTTAGGGCAATTGGGGTTAAGTAACTTGCCCAAGGTTACACGGCTAGGTTTTTGTTTGTGCGGATTAGGTGTCGGAGGCCGGCTCCGAACTCAGGTCCTTCTGATTCCAGGGCCGGTGCTCTTACTCACTGCGCCACCTAGCCGCCCCTTTAGGGCAGTTGGGGTTAAGTAACTTGCCCAAGGTTACAGGGCTAGGTTTTTGTTTGTGTGGATTAAGTGTTGGAGGCCGACTCCGAACTCAGGTCCTTCTGATTCCAGGGCCGGTGCTCTATTCACTGCACCACCTAGCTGCCCCTCTGTCAAATATTTTATGAGCTTTCATTGTAAAGGAAGAGTTAAATTTGTTTTGCTGGATCCCAGAAGGCAGAACTAAGGAAGTGGAAGTTAGAGTGGGACAAATTTTGGCTGAATCTAAGTCAAGACTTCCTAAGTCAGAGCTATCCAAAAGTAGAATTGCGTTACTCTCAGCTGTAGTGAGTTCTCCGAATCCTGTGAAGTCTTCAGGCTAAGACTGAATAGCCACTTTGGGGAGATATTGTAGTGAGTATTTCTGTGCATATATAGGTTAGTTTTGATGGTCTCTGAGGTCCTTTCCAGCTGTGGTACTGATTCTGAGTATTGTGCTTAAAATAGTAGAGATAGGTTTTCACTTACTCATCTCTATACTCTCACCTGTGACTTAAGGCAGTCTGATTAGGTTTGTAGCTTTTTTGGCCGTCAGGGTCATAACCTAGAGAATTTGGTTATGCTCTAATGAGAGCTAGCCAATCATTGATAAGTGAGAGCTACTTCAGGACAAGCACTGTGATGACTGGACTAGGAAAAGGAGACCTTAGTGTGTCCAATAAGCCACAGGCGATCTCTACAGTCCTTCTAGTTCTAAAATGCTGTTCGTAAAAGTAATAACTGGTGTTGTGGCTCTTCCCTCAGTAAACCTCCTTACCTCTGTCTTCTATTAGGCCTCCAGTGTATCTTCAGGTATGGCAGTCAGCCAGCATATATTGCATGTCTACTGTTGGAGACGGAGCACGATGCTGGAAAGACAACTGACTTTGTCATTTTGTCATTGAATTAGACCTCTGCTGTTTACTACCTGTGTGACCTTAGGAAAATTACTTTAACTTCTCTGGGGTTTATTTTTCTGCTCTGTAAAATGAAAGGACTGGACTAGATGAATTCTAAGCTCTTATACAATTCTAAATCAATGATCTATAATGATATATATTTTTGTGTGAGTCAGCCTGGCTGGGGCGGGGTAGTAATCCAGAAGACTTGGGTTCAAGTCCCACCTGCCATACTCAAAAGGTAGGTGATGATGGACAAGTCATTTTCCCTTTGTATACCTCAGGCAGTTACCTGGTACTTAACCTATGGAATCATAGAAGGATTTTATAAATGTTCCTATACAGTCTTGATTATTTGGTTCATGTTATCAGGAAGAAACATTTCTTAAGCTTGAGGAAGAAATCACGGATGTGGAAAAACAATAGGAGAAACTTTAAACAAAGGAGTAAGTAACTGGAAATAGAATTTCAAGCTGGAAGGAAACTTGATGGGTTAATCTATCTCTCTCATTTTATAGAAGAAACAGACTTGACCAAGGTCACACATACTATATGGCAGGACTAGTATCTAACTTGGCTTCTCTGACTCCAGAGCCAGTGTTCTATCCTCTGTTCCATGTTACCTGTTTCTCACCAACGTCCTAGAATTAAGAAGGAGCTTAGAGACCACACAGTCCAATTCCTTCATGTTCAGGGGAAGAAACTGAAGAAGCCTAGAGAGGTCTCTAAAGTTCATATAGTTCCTGGAGTTGAACTTGGCTTTTCTGATTCTGAATACAGTTCTCTTTCTGCTGTACCAACTATACTACCTTCCTCTAAATAAGGCTATTTAATTTTTTCATTTATAGAAGAACAGATGAAAATTCCAGGGTGTGTATAGGGGACATGATGTATGTGGTCACAAAGACAGAAATTCAGCAGATGGCCTTGGGAAGTAAACTTTCTTGGAGATATAAACAGCTTCCTCAGTAGACTGTATAAAGTATTGTATATTATTTGAAGGCAAATTTTATCACCTCATCATCTAGGCATCCCAGTTATTCCTCTAAAATACCACCATATACTTGGAGTATCCTTCCCCCAGTTTGCCAAGTTCTCTCCTTCATGTGGATTAGTATTGAAATCCTATTCCTTTCAGGAAGTCTTGTTATCTACTTGGAAGAACAGTGATGGTTCTCTACCCTTCTCATCCCTGTTTCCCTCCCAGGAAATGATTATAATACATGTACAGTCCATTTTAAGCAGACCTAACGTACATAGCATCCCCTCATAGAATGTAAGCTTCTTGAAGATAAGAACTGTTTTGTTTTTGTCTTTGTGTGTAATAAATGTTTGTAGCTTGATTGACACACAATAGCCTGATTCACAGTCACTGGCATGTATGTAGAGCTTACAAATTTGCAACGCCACACACCCACACACATTCTGTATGTGTGTGGGGGGAAGGTTTATGGAGAGAGAGAATCTTATTGAAGTTTCATAATGACTTTAGGAGGTAGATACTAAGGCATTTTATCCTCATTTAACCTATGAGGGAACTGAGGCCAGAAGAGGTTAAACTTAATTGCTTTGTATTTTAAGTACTTTGTTATATTTATACTTACTCCATATATATTTATATATGTATTTGTTGCCTCCCTCTTTATTGTAAACCCCTTGAGAATAGGAATTTTTTCATTCTTTGTATCTCTAGGACCTAATACAAACCCTGGCACATAGTAGATACTTAATAAATGCTTGTTGATCAGTTAACTTTCCCATAGTCACTTAGCTGGCAAAGGTCAAAATCAGTATTTGAATCCAAGTCTTATGGACTTCAAGCCCTGCTCTCATGTTAACTTTGCCATATTGCAAATATTTTTTGCACTGTCTATACTGGACATAGTAAATCTAGGAACATTAGAGTAGCCCAATTCATAGTCCCCGTCTTCATTTGGTAAACTGTCTGCACTAGCTGAACCACTGGCCACGAGAAGGCTTTCTTGACAATACATGGAGATAATAGGCCGAAGTGTAGCTTTTGTTTTTCTCTTTATAACACATCTGAAGGCTTTAGAAAGGCTTCTTATACTAAGCAAATAAAATTGGAGCATCAGTAATATTTAGTGGCTAGGGAGCTGGCCTTGAAATCAAAAGACCTTGAGTTGAGGTCCTGCCTCTGACTATATCCTGGCTGTGTGACTCTGGACAAGTTACTGGAGCCACTCAGTGCCATGAATAGCTCTCTAAGCCACTTTAATTACTGAAGAAGAGTTAGTTATCCATGGTCCCTCTATGATAAGACTCCATTATGAAAAGAGGGATATGGTTGGACCCTGACCCTCCCACCACACATATTTGTACTTTCTCATCTATTGCCTGGAGCTGAAGTCTTGAGAGAAAGAAGAAGGGACCTTCATCTGGCTTTGCAGGACCCCAGGCCCAGGGTGAGCTGTCTATAGCAAGCAAGGTTTAGGGGCTGGGCCCAGTTTCAAGAAACTTGCTCCTGAAGTTTTCCAACATTTTGCCTCCATATTAGTTCTCATTTCATCATACTCCCTCTTTGATTAGATAGGTTGGTAGCACCTCTTCAAACATGAATGGCCCATGTGGCTAGTTAGCATGCTGGATTGAGAATCAAGAACTGGGTTTGAATCCCTCCTCATATGCTTGCTAGCAAGTGTGAATGTAGGTAAGATCTATGAGCCTCTGTTGACTCATCTGTATAATGGGATGATTATAGTAGCTCCTGCCTCACAGGGTTGTTTTGAAGCTCAAATTAGGGTGTGTGTAAATCAGTAGCTTCCTGTGTGACATTTGTCTTTCTGCTGTTGTATTTCACCAAGTGTAAAATTAGGATGATTCAGATATACCTCATAAGATTGTTTTAGGTATGAAGTGAAATGCTTATGAGGCACTGTGTAAATGTCAGCTCTCATTATCAACTTTTCTTATTTTTTCCTTACTTCCTTCTCGTATGTAACAACAGAAATGACTGGACCCAGGATGGGTACCCCCTCCCACTAAGGGTTCCCATTCTGGAGCCATGGGGAAAATCACTTAAAGCTTGGATTTGGCTCATGTCTGGGGTCTCCTCAAAAGGGATTGGAAAGGTGATCATCCTGCAGTGTAGATCAGATGTAAAACAGTTTGGATTTCTCCACAAAAAATAAATGCTTTAACACTCAGAAGGTGGCCAATAAACCTACCTTGACAAAGACCTATAGCATGAAATGGTAATCCATAACTACAATTGTACTCTCCTGAGAGGTTGATAATTCAGATATTTACAACACGAAACACTTAGTGTGACGGCTGAGCAGACATTTCACCTCAGTCTCTACTCTGTACTTTCTCAGTAACATCTTTTGGCAAGCCAGGGCATGGTTTTCACTTATCCTCTTCGTGATGGTCATCTTATCTGAGAAGGGTGTGGGTTGCATGAAAAATCCCTGCTACTGATCACCTACTAAATATTCCAGGAACTCTCCAATTCTGAGGCAACCATTCCCTGAAAGTCCTGTGCTTAGACAATGAAACAAAAGACAACCAGAAGCAGCAGCTAGAAGCCTGCGGTCCAGACTTGGGCTTTTCTAGGCAGAATACCTAATTTACTTACATCTATGAACAGCCTCCATAGCTGCCAAGCTGGGAGGAAAGAAATTGCTACTCTAACAGGAAGTTGGCTTGGGGAGTAGAGAGGCTTGTAGAGGCCTACATACTTGATACATAGGAAGGGAGGATGCTAGAGGGCAGAATCACTCCTTTTAAAATCTGTGGAGTTGACTCTTCTTGGCTCAGTGTCTAAACCTCTTTGTTATAGGATACCCTCTCCCCACCTTATCATGGGGACCAATAAAGGGGTTACTTTGTTTTTCCAAAATCCAAGTTTTTCAATGCTGGGCCACATGTCACCAAAAGTAGTCTGAGGACTTTAGATCCATGTATAAAACGTAGTATGGCACCTGTATGTTTACCCTTCAGAGTATATGTTTGCTTCAGAGTATATGCTTTAATCCAACTGCAATTCCATTTAAAATCTAATCTCTGTAATAGCCATTTCAGAATGTTTTCTTTCTTAATAGTTTCAGCCAGTAAATTATCTAGCTAGCTCAACTTTCTATACAGTAGGTAGTTTCATTTTGCTCAGTTTTATTTGCCTCAGTCTCCCCAGTCTGTCCCCAGAATTATATAATTCAATTTAGAGATCTTCTGTTACATTGTTTCCTAAACTAATTTAACCATGGTCCATTTTTCAGCTCCAAACCTATTGGGGAACCCAGATATTACAACTCACATATTTAGTATGCTTCCTTTCCAGCAATCCTGTGAGGTAGGTAGTGTAAATATTATTTCTTTATTTCACAGATGAGGAAACTGAGATGCTGATTAAGTATCTTGCCTTAAAGACAATTCATCGAGTAAATCTAGATTTAGCTCCCCTAATTCCAAGTTCAGAACTCTAATCCATTCTTTTACATTGCCTTTTGTGTGGTGCTAGGGTGGGATTGGTTCTATGCTATGGAATGTCCTCTAGATAAAAGGGAGGTGGAAGAAGACAAGTTTGAGTGATACATTGCTGTGATCCATTTAAAGACAGAGGGATACTGAACGTTGTCCAGTTCAATGCCATTGATTTATAGGATAGGTAACTGAGGCCCATTGGAAAGGAAGAGACTTTCCCTAGGTCACACAGGTACTCTGCACAGTACACTGTATAGTTTATTCATATAGATAGTCCTTCCTCTTCTCAAGAGTAAATTCAGATACTTAATGATTTCTTTTGCAGCTATCTAACTTATGTTTGTAGAAAAGAAACAAAAGTTTGTGAGGCCAGATTGAAATGTAAAGTTACACTAAATAAGAAATCCCTTCTCCTGTCATAGGAATGCTAGGGATCACAATGTCCATGTATTTAGTTTTCCTTCTTAGCCAGGAAAATCTTTTTGAAGTTCTGAAGTTTGAAGTATCTCCACCAAAATGGGTTAGTAGATAGGATCTTTTTGATCAGTGAAAGTATCTTTAATCATAGATCCTGGATCTCAGCCCATGTTGAGGGCAGGAATTCAAGACAGACAATGGAGTTGGTATAGTAAGTTGGGGTCATCATTGGGAAAAAGGCATCTGTCAAGCTCTAGTGGTGGTGAGAATGTGTTACAAGAATGAAGAGGCTGGGGTAAAGAAAGTGATTAGGAAATTAGTATTGTTTCACTACTGTCATAGAAGTGGAGGAGTATCATCAGAAAATTATTTTAGGAGTGCAGCTATCATTTTCTCAGGTTTTTTACTAATGCTTTCTGTTTTTATCGTAGTAATTTTTTCCCTCTTTATCATAGTAATTTTACCACCCCCTCTCCCCCATGAAACCCCCAGTTAAATAGTAAAACTAGCCCCCACAGTTAGAATATATGTGGCATTTCTCAACAACTAAGGATCAGAGGGAGGTACATTTACTCATCTGTTCTCCTGGCCAGGGCAGCTCACTTGTATGTGTTATATAGACAGAGTGCTGGAGGAGACAAACCCAACAAAGACTTTTGTTAAGGGAACACAGCAAAGATGTGGCACTTAAGCTGTAACTTGAAAGATGAGTAGAAATTTGATTGGTGAAAGAGAGGTTGGGAGAGGGATCTTGCTTGGGCTGAGAGAATAGCATGAATAAGCATCTACTTGTAGGCATTTTCCTAGTCTGGATTCTTGCTTCTTAGCAGAAATCTGCCTTCTTATTTTCCACTTGAATCTTTAGCAACTCATCGGTAACAGGGGTCATAAGATTTAGAAATAGTAGAGACAGATGCTGAGCGAGAAGAGTAGAATCAGAAGAAATTTGTATACAATCACAGACACATCATATGTGATGACCAACTATGACAGACTGGACTCTTTTCAGCAATGCAGTGATATAAGTCAATCCTGAAAAACTCAAGAAAGACAGAAATGTGACATCCAGAGACATAACTAGAAAGAACTGAGCCTGAATCCTGATGGAAGCAAGCTAATTGATCTTTTTCTTTTCATTGTTCGGTTTTCTTCTTTATCATTCTCCATCCCACCTAGTACAATACGCCTTTGTAATTGGACCAATCTCTAATATGAATGTATTTACAGATCCTATACTGGACTATATGCGGTCCGGGGGGTGGGGGGAGGGAAGCAAAGGATATCTGAAAATCAAGGAACTATGGAATTAAATCTTGTTAACTGAAACTAAACTAATAAATTATTTTTTTTTTTAAAAACTGAGCAGCAACTGTTTATTATGGTTGCTTTAATGATGTACAAAATGTTTTATTTGTACAAAATTATCTTGGCTGGGCAATAATAAATTAATTTAAGAAAAGAAATAGTAGAGACAGAGGGGCTTAGTGGGAAGAGTGCTTAATTTGGAGTCTGAATTTGAATCCTGGAGCTGCCATTTATGATTGATGTGACCTTAGGCAAGTCACTTTAACCTCTCTGGTCCTCCATTCCCTATCTAGAAAATGGGAGAGTTGGACTGATTGACTTTGGAGATCTCTTTACTCTTTAAATCTAGGATCCTATTATATGAATCTGACACTTAGTAGCTGTGAGACTATGGGCTAGTCATTTAGCATTTCTAAGCCTCAGTGATCTCTTCTGAATAATGGGAGTGATAATAACTGTCTCTAAGGGTTGGTGTTAGGATCAAATGAGATGTTCTGTATAATGCTGGTTTTTTTTTTTGCTTTTCTTTGCGATTGGGGTTAAGTGACTTGCCCAAAGTCACATGCTTAGTAAGTGTGTCAGGTGTTATGAGGTCACATTTGAACTCAGGTCCTCCTGACTCCAGGGCCAGTGCTCTATTCACTGCGCCATCTAACCGCCCCCCATAATGTATTTTTCAGACCTCAAAGAGATATATAAACTTTAGCTACAATTACTGTTAATAATTATAATGGAAGGGATTTTAGAGACATTATAGTCCCAACCCCTTTTTGGACTAAATAATCCCTCAAACTCTTAATTTTTTGGTGGTTGTACTTTTTAAAGTTTTTAATTATTTTAAAAAAGTTTTATGGGTGCCTTTCATTATTACTTAGTCAATTCCAGATATAACCCTTCTCAGCCACTACCAAGTGAGTCCTCCTTTGTTACAGAGAGAAGCAGTTAATCTTTTAAGCAGTTATGCTGACATGTGACTGTATTTGACATGTGACAGGTGCCACGTCCCACCCCCGTAGTCCTTACCTCTACTAAAAGAAGAGAGGTACTTCTTTCAGTCTCATAGATCAACCAGTTCCTCCAGTATCCCAGGCTACCAACAAAAGTACTTGAAATGTGTAGAAACTTCTTTTATTGAGACATGCTCTCTATCATAGAACTGCTGAAGCCACCAAAACATGTTTTCCTTTGGACTCTAGAACCATTAGTGCCTCAACCTGTCCCTCAGACTTCACGTTAGGTATAAAAGGAAGAGGGAAAATTCTGAGATTATTAGGCTAAATGCTGCAGTATTTGTAATCCAATGTAGATTCAACTTGGATTCTAAAAGACGTGGATCCAAGTCCTCCTGGCACATTCTAGTTTTGATCACAGGCAAGTCGTTTAACTTGAAGACCAGAAGTTAAAGACAGTTTCTCATCTTTCTTAGTGGGCTGATGAAATGACAGGTCTGAATCAAAACAAGAAGCAAAGATTACAATCTGCACAGCTCTTGGCACAAATCATTTCCTTTTCTCTCTACTTAATTATATATTTCACATATGCTGTGATAATTGCATTCTCTTTTCTGCTTTTTTAGTAACTATGAATTCAATATGGAAGCATACATCCCCCTTTGGTGAGACTATTTTCTGTTATTTTTTAAACATGGAGTATTTTCTAGTCTTCTTCATAAGGTTCTCAAGTGATACTGCAGTATCTAGAGAATCATTTCTGAAGTGTCAGATCAAACAGAAAGAACTCTATATTCTTACCTTGACTTCTCTGGATAATTAAAGTTAGCTTATAGATTGTTAGGAGACCATAACCAGATTTAATGTGAGATACCTCTCATCCTGCTGTTTTCTAGAGGGAAAGAAGATGAGGAATCTTACAGGCCATCTTCTCACCCTCAAGAATTTTAAAGTCTAAAGTAAGTAACTATTGAATGTTTCAAAATATAAAGCCATTTGTGAGAGAGTGAGTGTATGTGTCTATTTTAAACTGTGTCAGAAAGGTCTTTTTGTAATAGCACACCAGTGGGAGTGAGGGACTTGGCATGCCAGCTGCCTGTAGAACTACCCTGAAACATGAACTTGGGAAGGATTTCCAACCAAGGACAGGGTGAGGACATGCCTCTGTGATTTTCTGCATTAGAATGAGTCTTAGAATGTCCCCTGAGCAGGCCCTTTTGCACAAAGGCTTGGGGATAGTTTGCAATTGGGAACAGCTGGAGGATCTTAGAAATTCCTTTCCCCTGTATCCCTACACAAGATATAAGATATTCCTTTGCTCAATACTTTAGTTACCTGACTCCTGAGCCCAGGCTTGCAAACTTGGGGTTATATTTGATGCTTCCCCTTCCCTTGTACCCCACATCTGATCAGTTGACAGGTAAGTGCTATGGATTTAGAGACAGTGTGGTATAGAGTGGAGGACTGGTGTGAACTCCCACTTCTGATACTTATTATTTAGGTAGCTATGGGCAAATCAGTAAACCTTTGTGAGCCTCAATTTCTTCATCTGTAAAATGATGGTGATAATTATGGTACCTCACTCATAGGATTGTTATGAGGATAAAATGAGATGTAAAGCATCTTGCAAACCTTACATGCTACATCATTGTAAGATACTATTCTTTCTTCAGTGTCTATTCCTTTTCCCTGAGCCACATCCCAAGTTCAGACTCAAGTTATTAACAAAGTAAGTTGCCACAGTCTTGTCCCATCTTTAACAAGCCAATTTTTATTTACTGTTTTTGTATTTCTTTGGTTTTTATCTTTTTTCTCCTCTACTTTTAAATATCTTCTCTTTTAGGCTCATTTTAGGTATGTTTATTTGTTGGCTTTTTAATTTTTTAAAAATGCTTTATTAACTTCTGGTTTACATCATTCATTTCCACCAGATTTTGAGTTACAATTTTTTCCCCAATTTTCCCCTATCAACCCCCCCAAAATAGCAGTCCCACAGGATGTCTCCTCCTCCAATCTGTTCTCTCCCATATCTTCTAACATACCCCCTTTTATTTTTCCAGTAGGGCAAGGTGAATCTCTGTGCCCCGATGCCTATATATCTTATTTCCCAATTATATGTAAAATAGTATTAATAATAGTATTTATATATTTTTAAACATTTTATTTTAAAACTTCTAATTCCAGATTAATTCCCTTTCACCCTTGTCATCCACTCTTACTGGGAAGATAAGCAATTCAGCATATGATGTACATGTGTAGCTATGCAAAATATTACCATAATAGATATATTGTAAAAGACTGACTATCTTTCCCTCCCTCCTATCCCACTTCCCACTTGGTCTGTTCCCTACTTTGATCTTGTCCCTTTTCAAAAGTGGGTGCTTGCTTCCAACTTCCCTCCCCCCAAACCTGCCTTCCTTTCCATCATCCCCCTTCTCATCTCCTCCTCCCTACTCTGCTATAGGATGAGATATCCTATTTAGTATGTATGTCATTCTCTCTCTGATCCAAATTCAATGAGAATAAGGTTTTGCCTTTTTGCCTTCCTGTTCTTCCCCTCCATTGTAACCATTTTCCCTTGCTTCTTCTATATGAGAGAGTTTACCCCATTCTGTCTCTCCCCATCTCCTCTCATTATATTCCTCACTCACCTCTTAATTTCACCTTTTAAGTATCATCCCTTCCTATTAAATTAGACCTGTGCCCTCTATCTATGTTTACCTGTAAACCTGTACACACACATTCACCTCTATATTCATATGCCCATATACCCTTCTTCAAGTATTTTCATACTGATAAAAGTTTCATCAATTTGGGGCAGCTAGGTGACGCAGTGAGTAAGAATGCTGGCCTTGGAGTTGGGATGACCCGAGATCGAATCCAGCCTCAGAAAATGAGCACCCACACATAAATCATTACTGGCTGTGTAACCTTGAGCAAGTTAAGTTACTTAACCCCAATTGCTTTTAAAAAAGTTTCATCAGTTACAATTACTGTTTTTCCCTGTAGGAATGTAAATAGTTGAACTTTGATAAGTTCATAATGATTTCTTTTCCCTGTTTACCTTCTCAAGCATCTCTTCTTGTATCTGAATGTCAAATTTTCTATTCAACTCTGTTTTTTTCCTCAAGAATGCTTGAAAGTCCTCTATTCCACTGAATGACCATATTTTCCCCTGAAACATTATACTCAGTTTTTCTGGGTAGGTGATTCTTGGTTTTAATCCCAGGTTCTTTGCTCTGTGGAATATCATATCCCATGCCCTTCAGTCCCTCAGTGTAGAAGCTGCCAGATCCTGTGTTACCCTCATTGTGTTTTCACAATATTGAAATTGTTTCTTCCTGGCTGCTTATATATTTTCTCCTTGATCTGGGAATTCTGGAACCTGGCTATAATATTCCTAGGAGTTTTCTTTTTGGGATCTTTTTCAAGAGGTCATCTCTGGATTCTTTCAACCTCTGTTTTGCCCTCTGATTCTAAAACGTCAGGGCAATTTTCCTTGAGAATTTCTTGAAGGATGATTTCTAGGTTCATTCTTTGATCATGGCTTTTGGGTAGTCCAATAATTTTTAAATTGTCTCTCCTGGATCTATTTTCCAGGTCAGTGGTTTTTCCCATGAGATATTTCACATTGCCTTCTAATCTTTCATTTGTTTGGATCTGCTTAACAGCATCTTGATTTCTCATAAAGTCACTAGCTTCCATTTGCTCCAGTCTAATTCTGAAGGAATGATTCTCCTCAGTGAGCTTTTGAGATTCTTTTTCCATCTGGCAAATTTGTCTTTTTAAGGCATTCTTCTCCTCATTGCCTTTTTGAGCCTCTTTTGCCACTTGAATTAGTCTATTTTTTTAAGGTGTTATTTTCTTCAGTCAGGCTGTTGACTCTCGTTTCATAATTTCCTTGCATCTTTCTCATTTCTCTTCCCAATTTTTCCTCCACTTATCTGCTTCTTAAGGTCCTCTATGGCTTGTAACTAGCTCGTATTTTCATTTGGGGCTTTTGGTGCAGGAGTTCTTACCTCCCAGTCCTCCTCCTGTTCCATGCTTCGATCCTCTTTGCCTCCAAAATAGGAGTCTAATGTTGAATTTTTCTGTTTATTTTGTTTCCTTTGCCTAGGCATGTTGCTACTGAATTACTTGACTTTTGGGCTTGTTGCCACAGTAGGACTCTGCCACCAGCCAGGGGAGCTTCTGTCCCAAACGTTGGGGCTTTCTTAACTGCCAAAGGTATTAGTTGGGTGGCCTCTGTGAAGCCCCCCCACACTCTGGCAAGCTGGTCACACACCCCAAGACCTCCACCCTATACTGCAATCCAGATCCAAGCAGGTTAAAACAAGAGCCATTACCCACCAGATTGATCACCTGGTCCCCCTATAATCAGCAGGACAGGAGCTGAAGCTGCAACTACTCAACGGCTTCTTACCCTGGGGGAAAGAGGCCGATGCTCTCTCCCAACTAGTAGGTCCCAAAGCCCACAGGGCACTGACCTCTCATTTTGTCCGTGCAATCTATGTGTTGGTAATTCTGGAAACACCACAGCTGCTGGTGTTCTGGAGTCCCTCTAGCCTGCTGCTGGTGAAACTGCCCTGGGGCTAAAACCTCTGACTCAGGACTCACTTGGGCCTGGGCTCGGCTCCCAGAGTGCTGCTCTGGCCCCTCCCTGCTGGGCTTCTGGGCTGTCCTCAGTGGGAGGTTAGCTTCTCTGTGTCATTTTCTGGGTTCTGTGGCTCCAGATTTTGTTCAGAGGCTTCTTTTACATAAATTGGAAGTGGTGTGGGCTGGAGCTGTACAGAAGTGCTGTTTCTACTCTGCCATCTTAACTCCACCCCCAGCTTTTTAATTTTTTAAAAATGTGTATTCAGATCATTAATTCTCTCTTTTTCTATTTTGTTAATAGATGTTTAGAGGATATGATTTCCCCCCAAGGACTGCTTTAGCTGCATTCCCAAAATTTTGTTGTTGTTAAATCATTACAATTTTCTTTTACACAATTATTAATTATTTTTCTATGATTTGTTCTTTTATCCACCCATTATTTATTTCATTGTTAACTCTACATTTGGGTCTTTGTCTTTTGTTTGTGAACAATGAACTATTTAATATTTTTATTATAGTCTGTAAAGGATCTTTTTACTATTTTTTACAGTTTTAAAATTCCTTTTTTGCAATACCTTTGTGCTTGGTTAGTTTCTTTAAAAAGTTCCATGTACTGCTGAGAAATAAGTATATTCTTTAGCAGTCCCATTTAGAAGACACCATAAATATTTTAGCTCTGGTTTCTCCAGAAATTTGTTCACTTCTCTGTGTTCCCTTCTTTTTCTATTAGACTTATCCAAAATTGGGAAAGGGACATTGGAATCTCCTCCTATTGTTGTATTACTACGTCTTCTTGTAATGCATTTAATTTTTCCTTTGAACATTAGATGGCAAGTCATTTGGAGAACATAAATTTAATATGGATAGTGGTAATGGTTCCTGTCAGCATAATCTAGTTTTCCTGTTTATCCCTTTCTGTGTTGTAAAAAAAGTTGTTTTGGCTTTGCCTGATAGGAAGATTGCAACTCCAGCTTTTTTGGATTCACCTGATGCAGAGTAAATTTTTTTTCTAGTCCCTCATTTTTATTTTGTGTACATATTTGTTCTTAAAATCTATTTCTTGTAAAAAAACAGATTATGGGGTTTTGTTTTCTTATCCAATTTATTACCCTTTTTCATTTTTTTATTGCTTAATACATTGACCTTTAAAGTTGAGTTAGATTTTTATTTTCCTCCACTTACCTCTAATATTGTTTTTATCTATCCTAATTAGAAATTTTTCCTTTTCCTCAATAAACTCAGTACTATGTTTCTTCAGTTCTTGTAACTTAATCTATTTTAAGGCAGCTGTTCCTACTGACTCTATTCCCCTCTCTCTGAAATTTTGTTGCCTCTTTCCTTGATTGTGGATTTTTCTTTATTCCTTTTTCTTGCTTGTTTTATGTTATTTTTTTCCTTTCATTTAAGTAGTTGAATTTGCCTTCCTTTTCTCTTCTTTACTTTGTTTTGTTAGTTTTTTTAGTTATTTTTTAAATTAAAGTATTTATTTTTAAACATTTCCCCCAGTTATATGTAAAAATAATTTTTAACATTTGTTAAGTTGTAATTGTTAATTTGTTAAGTTGTAAAAGAATGTGTGTTAGTTTTTAAAATTTGATTTTCTATACCTTTTTTGAATAAAAATTTCTTTTCTTCTCTTCATTATTTCTCTTCCTTTTCTGTCTATTCTAGACTTTATTCTTGGATTAATAGTCCTAATACTTTTTTGGTCCTCCTTTATTCTCATTGTTCTTCATGGAATTAAAACTTTTTTGTCTTTTTGGAGTGGGGAGGGCAGGGCTATTGGGGTTAAGTGACTTGCCCAAGGTCACACAGCTAGTGAGTGTTAAGTGTCTGAGATCAGATTTGAACTCAGGTCCTCCTGACTCCAGGGCCTGTGCTCTATTCACTGTGCCACCTAGCTGCCCCAAATTAATACTTTTGATGTTACCTTCTCTAAACAGTTTGTTACTACCTTGTGGATCTCCCTCCCCCTGCTTTTTTCTGTTGTGTCTTTCTCTTAAAAATATCAATTCCTTCAGGTAATAGCATATTGCCCATATTTGATATTTTCCTGATTGTGCAGTTCTTTATCAACCTTTATTAACTCTCCCTTTGGCCATTTTTCCTCATTTGACTTGATATTTCCTCCCTGCGTCCATTCCTTTCCACTCTTTTGGGTGGTGGTTGCCTCTAGGAGCTCTGATTATCTTTCTCCTGAGTTCAGGATAAGTGGTATCTCTACATACCAAATCCCTACAGACAAAGCTCATTGTTAACTCCTCATCTCCTTTATAGAAACTCTATTCTCCCATATTAACATTCATCAGTGGTACCCCCTCCCATCTTTGAAACCAGTTATGCCCCTTTCCCTTTTTTTCACTCCCTCCCTTTGGCTCCACTCCCATTCTTTTATAGGTTCTCTTTCTTCCTGAGAACCTTTAAGAGTTATTTTCCCTTCATTTTTAGCCCCTGACTTGAATAAGGTACTTCATATATTCCCCTCTATTTTTGTCTTCTCCTCCTTTTATGTAACCTCCCCTTCAGCAGTTTATTTTTTTAAAAATTGATTCACCTATAGGTGGGAGTGTTATGAGGTCTACTTCATGTTTCCAAGATCTACTTGATATCACTTCTATTTGAGTCCTGCTTTCAGCCTTTTCCTTTTGTGTTGCCTTTCTAAATGAAGAAATCTAATGATATCCCTGTTGTCATTTTGTTCTCAGTTGTTGTTTTTGTTACTCTTTATGTATAGCTGTTGCCTGGGATATTTAAGAAGTAAATAATCTCTACAGGTCTGGTTTTCTTTCTAGGAATGTTTTGAATATTTCTTTTATTGAGCATCTGTCTTTATGTTTAGGCTCAGATTTGGAGAGTAGGTTTTGTCACTTAGTGTTGCTTCTGGATATCCCTTGTTCTTCAGAACACATTATTCCATTCCCTTTTGCAGTTTTTGGTGGGTGCAGAATAATCTTGTGATAGTTACTCTCCTTTATATGGTCTTCCTTTTGTTTGCTTGTGTACTTTGTTGTTTGTGAATGTGGATTTAGCCCATTTATTTCCTGGAGTTTATAGCATAAAGCACTGGACCTAGTCAGAGAGACTTGAGTTTAGTTTGGCCTCAGACATTTTGGACGAGTCACTTAACCTTTATCTGCCTTAATTTACTCATCTGGAAAAAGGAGATAGCACCTACCTTTCAGGATTGTGAGGAGAAAATGAGTTTATATTTGTAAAGTGTTTTGCAATGCTAATTATTATTGTTATTATTTTTCTGGAGGCAATCTGTACATTCTTCCAATTGATACTTTGTTTTCTTAGGTGTTCAATTTTTATTACTTGTGTTTTTCTAGGGGAGTTACTTCCATGCATCCTGTCCTTAAGATCAGTGTTTTGCTTATATGGAAATCGTGATTTCTTTTAATGTTACTGTGTTTCGCTTCTCTTTGTCCAGATTGTCCTTTACTTCCTTATCTTTGCATTCCTAATCAGTAATGTTCTCTTTTGTTTCTTTGATGAGACTTGCCACTGTGGATTCAAGGTTTTTTTTTTTCCATTTCTTTCTGTTGTCCAGGCCATGAATACTGCTTTGCTATTCAGGGACTTCATGTTCTGTTTTCATTCTTTCTTGAGAATTCACAGGGTCATCTGCCTCATCAGGTGTTGGTTCATTTTTCTTTGTTTTGATTCATATATTCCTGAACTCATCTACCCAATCTGGAGGCCATATGTCCTTTTGCCATTAATATCTTCCCTTTAGGTTTATCTGCTTGTGCTCTCTTCTTTTCCAAGACCCTCTCCGTGACAGGTAGAGGGGAATGGGGGGATGGGGTAGGAGTGTAAGGGACAGGGAGTACTGAGCAAATGTGAGTTCCAGTTGATTTGACCTTGCAGAAGTGTGAGTTCCAGTTGATTTGACCTTGCAGAAGTTCTAGTTTCTGGAGATATTGATGAAATCCAGGTAAGCAGCCAGGTGGGAAATGATGAAGTGTCTGCCCAGGGCTCTCTCTTGTAATAGAAATGGGAAAACTTCTCTGATCTCTCCCTTCTTCAGTAAGAGGGAGGGAGGGGCACAGGCCTGTGGGGCAGAATATACTGAAGAAGTTTGAGTTTCAGAGTAGATTTGATCTTGCAGGAAGATGAGTACCTGGAGACAGTGATAAACTTGAGTGAGCACCAGACAAGACCCAGGTAAATACACATCTAAAACCATTACCTTCGTAATTTCTTAAACCACAGTAGTATTCTGTCACGTTTAAGTACTATAATTTGTTCGACTATTCCTATTTACTCAGATTCCCATCCTTTGCTACTTCAAAGAAAGCTATAAATATTTTTTGTGTATCATTAGGGTTTTTTTGTTGTTGTTTAGAATTAATTCCTCCTTTAATCTGCTGCCCTCTTTCGAATTCCCCCTTTTCCCTTCTCTCCTTTTCCTCTTATTTCCTTGTTGAGTCAAATGTATTTCTGTACTCAACCAGCTCAATCTAAATGACTATAATTAGGAAGGTTTTTTCCTGGCATAAAGACTAAATTTGCCTCTTTGAAACTTCTACATTTAGTACTAGTTTGTCCTGGGAGGCCAAAACAAGTCTAACTGCTCTTTGACTTTAAAACCTACCAAAGGTATGAAGGAACTTCTAATGCCTGTCTGAGCCTATACTTTATTAGGGTAAATATCTGGGGGTTTTTTCCATCTGCTACTTCTTTAGAATTATTTTAATCATTTCACTATCCAGGCCAACCTTTTCTAAACACCAGCCAATATTTCTACAATAATTAAATATGCTGCAATTTAAAAAAAAAGAAATTAAAGAACAAATAGATTGAGAGACATGTAAGATGGTTCAAATAGGTAATAAATGAGAAATCTAGGATGAAGAAAGAGGATATCATATTTAAAATTCAGCACATTCCCTTGGTACCTTGTTGTCTAGGCATTATTTATTTCTAGTAAATTTAGAACTACTTAAAAGAGGAAAGCCTAGTAGGCTTCTGACATGCTGGGTTGTTGCCTAAATTGGTCACTCACTAGAAAGAATTCTGTCCTTTAGCATGTTTTGGTATTAGGATTGCGTTATGAAGGTCACATCTTGTGGCAGGCTATGTGCAGGTATAGAACTTATTAATATTCACCCTTTTTCCTTTGTCTTTAAAAGATTGTCTTTCCCCCAAAGTCTATATTTTCTCACGCTCATACCATATAATTTCTGACTGGAGGGCACTCCCTCTCTCAAACAATGTCTAAACAATGCAGTGGGGTCCACAATGAGACAGGTGAGATACTCAAACATAAAGAGGATGCCTCAGACCTAAATGCTGCAGGAGAGGTTCCTCTACTTAGGTGAGGAAAATGAACTAGAGACTGCTCCATATTTTCCAATTTCTGGGTGTTTTGATTTCATATTCTCAGTCAATAAGAAAATTGGAACTGTTTACATGAAAAATCCTTTGGAATTATTTTTCTTATAGGGATCTTCATAAATTAGGATTTTTTCCCTTACAAACAGTGAGAAATTACTTCCAGTGCAAATGGAAAAATTGTGAGAGGAATTTTGTCCTGTTGTGAATTGTCACATGAAGATGGACAGCATTATTTCTCCCTAGCAAATTTAGGATAGATGGGGAAATTATAGTGTATGTTTATTTATTCCTCTGTCCTTGATTGCCTGCTTGTGAACCTCTCTGTATACCGTTACCTGCTTTGTCAGACTTCTTGGTGATTTCTAAGGTCCCTACCAGCTCTGTCTGAATTTGTGGTTCCAGGTATACCTTACCATGAGTTATAGGTGCCCCCTGCTTTGGAAAAGACTGAGTGAGAAGAGAGAAAACTCTTATCAGTTCCTGCAAACTAGAGGAATGTTCCAGTGTTTGATCTATGGTGGTATGGACTATGTGCTATCACCTTAGGGCCAGGCTGGCCAAGTTAGGGGAGGCCATATGCATGTTGGCCACAAGGTGGTGCACTTTTTAGCTTTAGCAATTACCAGAGTCGATTCTACCTGGAGAATGGTTGTGATGTGCTGTACTAGCCAGTGTCACAGAAAAGTCAGAAGAGATCTGGGGTGCTGCAGATAAGTGGTGGCAAAAATGTGGGAAGAGGGACCAGTGTGGTGAAGAAGATTATGCAGTCTACTGCCTTGAGATCTGTGGGAAATAGATTTCCTTGGATAGAAGATTCTTGTGGATTACTTTCAAGTTTACCTATTTGGGCAGGACACAGAATTTCTCTCTGTATTAAAAATCCAATACAAAGTCAGACAAAGTACTTCCTGCTCTGGTGACTTTCCTTTATGATATGGTTCCCAGTAACCTCTCGTCTCAGCAAACTTCACCCAGCAGCCAAGAATACAACCCAACCTTTTTGAATTCAAGGTTTCTAACACCAATAGCAGATTAGGATACAGTTATTGTTCAGTCGTTTCCAACTCTTTGTGACCCACTTTGGGGTATTCTTGGCCAAGATACCAGAGTGGTTTGCCATTTCCTTCTCCAGCTCATTTTACAGATAAGGAAACTGAGGCAAACAGGGAGTCTCTTTAAATAATATTACTGGTTTTATATTGCTATTTATTTGCCTATATATTTGCCTATATTATATTTGCTATATGTTTCCCTATATTACATAGGCAAATCAACCCACAAGATTCCTAGGGGAAGGAAAACATTTGACTAAAGCCACAGGGTGGTATAGTGGATAGAGTGCTGGGCCTAGAGGCAGGAAGGCTCATCTCTCTGAGTTCAAATATGGCCTCAGACACTAGTTAGCTGTGTGACTTCACCCTGTTTGCCTCAGTTTCCTTATCTGTAAAATGAACTGGAGAAGGAAATGGCAAACCACTCTGGTATCTTGGCCAAGAATACCCCAAAGTGGGTCACGAAGAGTTGGAAACGACTGAACAATAACTGTATCCTAATCTGCTCTTGGTGTTAGAAACCTTGAATTCAAAAAGGTTGGATTGTATTCTTGGCTGCTGGGTGAAGTTTGCTGAGATGAGAGGTTACTGGGAACCATATCATAAAGGAAAGTCATCAGAGCAGGAAGTACTTTGACTTTGTATTGGATTTTTAATACAGAGAGAAATTCTGTGTCCTGCCCAAATAGGTAAACTTGAAAGTAACTTACAAGATCATTATGTCCAAAAGAGCAGCTCAAATGGCAGACTAGCATTATCATCTGGGAGCTGTGGTGAACATACAGATGTTATGGTGATGGAGCATTGACCACCTACTAGGAGGAGCCAGATGCTGAGGAAAGATGAGAGGCCACCCCTGCCATGGACATCACCTAGCATATGACAGTAACTAACTCAGACTATGCAGGTTACCTGGGGGAGCATGCCAGCATTGCAAATTTAGAGCTGGCCAGGACTATAGAGGTCATCTGCTACAAGCCCCTCATTTTATAAAAGAAGAAACCAAGGCTGGGAGAGTTTTTGTGACCTGCCCAAGATGAAAAAGATAGAAAATGACAGACCTGGGATTCCAGCTCCCTCCTACACTAACCCATTTCTATACTCCCCTGACTTTTCTTCTTCATCTTTCCATCATACTTTAGATGCTACATTATCTTCTCTAGGCCAAGATTAGTCTTTTATAATCTCTCAATCTGACTCTTCATTTTAGTGTCTTCATTTGCATTATTGTAATTGTTTACATTGTTCTCTTGTTCCTGTTTATTTCATTGTGTACCAATTCAGATGTTTGTCTTCCTGTGTTTCTCTGAATTATTCATTTTTTATTGTTTCGAAGCTGTTCCCCAGTTGATGGGGCCTGCTTTATTTCCAACTTTTTAAATGGACCATTCTTTGGAGATCCTACACAGATAAGAGATCCTCTTATATGACATTTTTGGTTTTTTGGGTTTTTTTTGGAGGGCAATTGGGGTTAAGTAACTTGCCCAAGGCTACACGGCTAGGTTTTTATTTGTGTGTGTGTTAAGTGTCTGAGGCCGGATCTGAACTCAGGACCTTCTGACGCCAGGGCAGACACTCTACTCACCGCGCCACCTAGCCGCCCTGTTATATGACATTTTTGAAAAGGATTTTTAGTAATATAAAACCAATAATATTCTTTAAAGAGACTCCCTGTAACCCCTGAAGGTGGTTCCTCTTTTATGATTCACAATCTTACCATGTGGTTTGCATTACTTAATAGTCATTACTCTACTAACTTTCTTTTTTAAGAAAAGTTTCACTATTAATTGGTTAATGAATATTTTACATTTCATATATTCAATATTTGAATTATTCATTTCCCACCTCTGATCTCCTAGGTAACTTCTATTAGGGCTTATCATCTATTCAGTGTTTCTCCTTTGAGGACTAAAAATGTTTTTCCATTTGACTGGGCTCCTTCTGAACTTCTACTTCTATAAAGCAACCTTGCCAGCTTGCCATTCAGGTATTGCCTTTCAAAGAAAGGGAACTTATTCTTGATGCTGTTGTCAGATGTCTCCCTTTTTTTTCTTTAAACTCCTCGACTACCCTGCCTGGTCCTTATCTCTCCCATGATGAGTATATTTATATCAGATATTCCCTGAATAGCATCTGCTTGAAAAACTAATCTTTGGAATTGGTCTGTTTTTATTACTCAATTAAATCAGATTCACATTCTCTTGTTTCACTTCAGGAAATGTCTTAAATTTCTTTTAAACTAAGAAAATTTTAAAAGATTTTACTTATTTCAAAAAGCAACACGAGCTATAGTTGGCAGATCTTGGGTAATTGGTAAGTGGCTTACTAACCTAATTATATACATTTTAGAGTTCACCACCAGATTTCCCCCAAAGTCTCATCATTTTATATTCTTTAAATCTATGATAGAATTAAATTCAGAATAACTGCCTTGACTAGTATTGAATCCAGAGATTGGACACCCACATTGTTTGGTTTTGCTTAACTGTCTAAAGACAGACTGGATAAGGGATATAGGGAAACAGCTGCTATATATATACAAACATACATGCATATACACATATACATGTATGTATATACAAATACATACATGTATATATTTTAAAGTCATTAATAAGTTGTTTTAAAAGCAAGCTGTGTCATCAGATGTCAGGACCCTAACTTTTTCCAAACAAGAATTTGTGGCATCACCTTTCTCACTAACACTCACTATATACATTCAATAAACCTTTGTAAAAAACTGGTAGTTTTGACAGGAAATGTTCTAGGCTCCCATGTTTTTCAGTGTACTCCTCAAATTATACTTAGTTGTTCACATGTTGTATCCACAGAGTAGCATGTAAGTTCCTTGAGGGTCAGGATTAGTTTTTCTTTTGTTTTTATATCTCTGTTACCCTTATATGCCTTATGCCTAGGGCGTGCTAATAAATACTTTTTGGATTAGATTAATAGGTCCTATTAAACTGCAAAGTCTTAGAAAACCAGACTGGGAAGAGATTGTGTATATGTGTCTATTCTTGTGTATATGTGTCTATTCTCTGAGGCCAGCCTAAGGAAGTTTATAGAATACCCCTCTCATCAAAAATTTAAAGTTTTTTTTTTATATAGTAGTTCCTTAGAGCTCTCTACTAAACTGTTTCCTGACAGCTTAGGACTATATTGCTAGAAGAACATAGGTGATATTTTGAAAAGAATATAGTTTAACTGATTTTTACTCACAATATCACAGATTGAGAACTGGAAAGAACCTTAGAAATAATCATTTCTTTGGTGAAGAAACTGGGAATCAGATATAACAGGTGACTGAACTAAGGTTACTTGGGTAATAGGTGTCAGAGCCAGGGATTTTAACTTGAGGTCTCTACTAAACTGAATTCCTTTTGATAGTCAAAATATCATTTGGCTTCCATTAATTGTTCTATTTCATAGGATGACCATAATTCTTATAAATTTGCATTGATCATCTCAGAATTAAAATTAAGGTTTCTATTTTCAGCTTATTTTTAATGAAAAAATAAGTAATGTGCTTAATTTGAGACTATTACAGTTTTATGGTGTCTTTTCTGAACCAATTCACTTGCTTTTCAGGCAACACGTAAAATGTTCTTTTTTTTTTCCAAATGCTTTATTAACTTCTGGTTTACATCATTCATTTCCGCCAGATTTTGAGTTACAATTTTTCCCCTGTTTTTCCCCTACCCACCACCCCAGAATAGCAGTCCCACAGGATATCCCCTCATCCAATCTGCTCTCTCCCATATCTTCTCCCATACCCCCTTTGACTTTGCCATTAGGGCAAGGTGAATCTCTGTGCCCCAATTCCTGCACATCTTATCTCCCAGTTACATGCAAAATAGTATTAAAAATAGTAGTATTTATATATATTTGAAACATTTAATTTTAAAACTTCAAATTCCAGATCCATTCCCTTCATCCCTTGTCACCCACTCCCACTGGGAAGATAAACAATTCAGTATATGTTGTACATGTATAGCTATGTAAAACATTACCATAGTAGATATATTGTAAAAGACTGACTATATTTCCC
>WOXC01001125.1:0-54021 GCA_011680675.1 Gymnobelideus leadbeateri
CCACTCATCCCACCCTCCACCTGGTCCATTCCCTACATGATCCTGTCCCTCTTCTATAGTGGGTACTTCCAACCTCCCCTCACCCCAAGGATGCCCTCCCATCCATCATCCCTCCTCTCATCTCCCTTCCTCCTATCATGCTGCAGGTTGAGATATCCCATTTACTATGTATGTCATTTTCTCCCTGAACCAAATTCAATGTGAATGTGGTTTTGCCTTTTTAGCCTTCCTTATTCTCCCCCTCCTTTGCAACCACTTCCCCTTGCTTCTTCTACATGAGATAGTTTACCCTACCCTGTCTCTCCCCATCTCCTCTTGCCACTTTCCTCTCTCACCTCATAATTTCATCCCTTGAGTATTCTCCCTTCCCAACAAATTCAACCTATGCCCTCTATCCATATATAACTATAACCATATACACACACATTCACATATGTATTCAAATGACCACACCCCCTTCTTCCATTATTTTCATAGTGAGAAAGATATCATCAGTCACAGTTATTGCTTTTCCATATAGGAATGTAAATAGTTCAACTTTGATAAGTTCCTTTTGATTTCTTTTCCCTGATTACCTTCTCAGGCATCTCTTCCCTCTTGTGTCTGGATGTCAAATTTTCTATTCAATTCTGGTTTTTCCTCAAGAATGCTTGAAAGTCCTCTATTCCACTGAATGACCATATTTTCCCCTGAAACAAAATACTCAGTTTTGCTGGGTAGGTGACCCTTGGGTTCATTCCCAGTTCTTTTGCCCTCTGGAATATCATATTCCATGCCCTTCGATCCCTCAGTGTAGAAGCTGCCAGGTCCTGGGCTATTCTGATTGTGTTTCCACAATATTGAAATTGTTTCTTCCTGGCTGCTTGTAGTATTTTCTCCTTGATCTGGGGATTCTGGAACCTGGCTATAATATTCCTGGGAGTTTTCTTTTTGGGATCTTTTTCAGGAGGTGATCTGTGGATTCTTTCAACCTCTATTTTGCCCTCTGGGCCTAAAACATCAGGGCAGTTTTCCTTGAGAATTTCTTGAAGGGTGATTTCTAGGTTCTTTCCTTGATCATGGCTTTCAGGTAGTCCAATAATTTTTAAATTGTCTCTCCTGGATCTATTCTCCAGGTCAGTGGTTTTTCCCATGAGATATTTCACATTGCCTTCTAATCTTTCATTTGTTTGGATCTGCTTAACAGCATCTTGATTTCTCATAAAGTCACTAGCTTCCATTTGCTCCAGTCTAACTCTGAAGGAATGAATCTCCTCAGTGAACTTTTGAGATTCTTTTTCCATCTGGCAAATTCGACTTTTTAAGGCATTCTTCTCCTCATTGCCCTTTTGGGCCTCCTTTGCCATTTGAGCTAGTCTATTTTTTAAGGTGTTGTTTTCCTCAGTCAGGCTGTTGACCCTCATTTCATACTTTTCCTGCATCCTTCTCATTTCTCTTTCCAATTTTCCTCCACTTCTCTTATTTGATTTTTAAAGTCCTTCTTAAGGTCCTCTATGGCCTGCAACCCGCTCATGTTTTCCCCTGGGGCTTTTGGAGCAGGACTTCTGACCTCACAGTCCTTTTCCCGCTCTATGCCCCCAAAATAGGAGTCTATGGTTGCATTTTTCTGTTTCCTTTGCCTTGGCATGTTGCCACTTAATTACTTGACTTTTGGGCTTGTTGCCACACTATGGCTTTAAAGCCAGATAGAGGAATTTTCGTCCCGAACGTGTGGGGGGCAACTTCCGTTTCTGGCAAGCTGTAAACCCACCCACAACTTCCACCCTAGATCACAATCCAGATCCAGGGAGGTTAAAGCAAGAGAGATTACCCCCCAGGACTGATCACTGGATCTCCCCATGATTTGTAGGCTGGGAGTGGGAGCTGCCTCTGAAAACTCCAAAATGGCATGTCTCCTCAGAGGCTTCTAGCCCCCAGGGGAGGGAGCTGATGCATTTCCCAAATACAGGTCCCAAAGTCCATAGGACACTAACCTCTTACTTTGTCCTAGGCATGTCTATGTTGATAATTCTGGAGTTGCCACAGCTCCTGGTGTTCTGGGATTCGTCCAGCCGGCTGCTGGCCCTGCCGCCCTGGGGCTAAAACCTCGGCTCACGTGGACCTGGGCTCGGCTCGGCTCCTGTGCTCTGCGCTCTGCGTGCTGCCAGGTCCCAGACCTCTGCGCTGGTCCTTCCTGCAGGGCTGCTGGGCTGTCCTCAGCGGGAGGTTAGCTTCTCTGTGTCGTTCTGTGGGTGCTGGGGCTCCAGAAGTTGTTCAGAGTCCCCTTTTACATAGTTTGGGGGGAGTCTGGGGGCAGAGAGGCTTGGAGGAGCTGTTTCTACTCCGCCATCTTGGTTCCGCCCCCCTGGTTCTGTTCTTAAAGATGCCACCATCTTGGCAAAGAATGGAAAATAAAAAGGACACTCATCAACTGGAAAATGGCTGAATAAGTTGTGGTAGTTTATGGTGATATAAGAAATGATGAGTAGGATGCTTTCAGAAAAACCTTGGAAGTCTTATATGAATTGATTCAAAGCAAAGTGAGCAGAACCAGGATAACACTACTCATAGTAAAAACATTACTATAATGAAATTCTTAGCTACTTTGATAGAGAAAATGATCCAAGACCCTTCCAAAGGACCCATGATGAAAAATGCTATCTATCCAGAGAGAGAACTGATGGACTCTCTAATGAAGATGGAAGCATACTTTTAAAACTTTGTTTTCTTTGTTTTTCTTTTTGTCTATGTTTTCTTTTGCAACACAACTAATATGAAAATATGTTTTTCATGACTTCACATGCATAATTGATATCATATTGTTCTCAATGGGTAGAAGGGCATGTGGGAGGAGAAAATTTAGAACTCAAAACTTAAAAAAAGAACATTAAAATTTTAAATGTAATTGGGAAATATTAAAAAAAAATAAAGCATATTGAATGCAAGACAAAAAAATTCAAGACCATCTCTCTCAAGGATCTTCTGCAGTGTCTCTCAATTCCAATGAAGTCATTGCTTATGGTTAACTTAATCATATCCTCATTTTTTTTAGTTCAGAGCAAAGCATATAGCAGATACTCTGTATTGCTGAATTTAATCAGTTTTGTGTCAAATAGAAAGGAACAACTTGTCATCACTATCCTACTTGTCATAGTCTAACCATTCATATACTTAGAAACCTTGAAAATAATAATTTTTCTTTGAATTTCTGAGAGGTCTGCATTAAGTATACTTTGTATAATGTGGTTTGAGAGCTGACAATTGAAAATTTTCTTGGCATTGAATGCATCATCTCTCTGGGCCTCAGTTTCTTTATCTATAAAATTAAAATTTGGGCTAGAGGGTCACTAAGGTACCTTCCATCTATACTATCTGGTTATACTAGAATACAGGGATGATAAACCTTTTCACTTTTTCTCTTCCCAGCTAGATGCTGGACCCCTACACCAGCATCATCCTACCTGGAGGTAAAACCTAGAACCCTGCTCTTCTACAACTCTTTGGCCCACTATCCCCTCCCCAAAAGTCACTGTCCAGGGACATGGTTGCTCACACTGTTTTTTTATGACCATGAAGACACCAAATATAATCTTTTTGGTAAGATAGTAGTCTACTGGACCTTATTGTTTGCTTTGTTGCTACCTCCTAAGAAGCCTCAGGATTTTCCATCCACCCTTCAGCTGAACCCTATATATTATCTCCCCTAATTAAAGTGTGAGCTGTTTGACAATAGTGACTGTTTTGCCTTTAAATTATATCCCAAGTGCTTAGCTAAGTGCTTGAAAGAGCTTAATATATGCTGTTCCATTCTTCAGAAAACCATGTAATCCTATTTCATCTAATTCTTCTTTGTAGGCAGGTCTAATCTTCCTATTTCTTAATGTTTCTCCCTTTTCCCACTGGACTCAATTCTTGGTGAAGCAGACTAGATCTAACTGGCTCCTGTCTCCACAGCTCTTTAGCTTTCTCTTCATAACATCTATGGCCTAAGTGAATGGAAGAGTACCTACCAGGTTAGCTGCAGCAAGGTCTGGATTTTGAGTGAAGATATCTTATGGAAGAACACATCTGAAAGCCATGGCCCTTCTCTTTTGTAGCCCCCAAATATACCAATTAACACAAGACATACAATAATATAAGCATTTCTCCAATTTTCACTATGATCATACCTCTCATCCTTTCCTTTCCATTCAGTACACTACTCTCCAGGGGACATTAATTGTCTATGTTATTTTCCCTTCCCATTTACTCCTGGCTTCATGCTTGTATTCTTCAACTGTTGGATACTGAGGACAGGAACTTGGTGAGAAGAAAGAGTGAAAGAGACAGACAGGGAGAAAGATAGAAAGATAGGGAGACAGTAAGAGACAGAGACAGAGAGATCAAGAAAAGATAAGTCAATCAATTTAATATTTTAGTATATTTAACAGTTTAATAAATGTACTTAAACTATGTTTAACATTTTAATATATGTGGACATGGACACTTTTGCAAGTAATATTGAAATAATACCTGCCATTTTAAAAGTGCTTTAATGCTTGTAAAGACTTTATGTACATTACCTCATCTGAATCTCTAAACAGCCCTTTGAGATAGTTACTGCAACAATTATCCCCATTTTACTGATGAGGAAAATGATGCTGAGATGGATTAAATCATATCCATTATTAGTTAAATATTAAGTATGAGCTCAAGTGCCCCTGATGGTGTGCTTGGGTGCCTGTGCTTGAACCCCAGTTCCAAAATCACGTCCAGTTCCAAAATCACATATCTCCCTAGCATCAAACCTCCCTAGCACAAAACATGATCTCAGGCACTTTTTCTCCAGCTCAAGGACAGCATGCCCTAGCAAAATACTTATCTCTCTTTCTGATACAGTAGCTACCTGCACCAATAGAATTTAATCGTTTGAACCAGCTTTGTCCTGGGTCATAAAGATATTTACTACTCACTGACCTGTCATATGTATCCTAGACTTAGTCATATGTATACTCCCTTATCTTGTCTAACATGACATTGATGGGGGAAGTCTGGGTATTTCACAGTCAGCCCTGACAGTTAGTTGACTTAGTGACTTTTTAGGCCTAAAACCACACCTAGCTGTAGCCCCTCCTTGGGCTATTTCCCAGTGAACTCTGGGTAAAATACCTACCCAGCAGATATTAAAAGTGCATGTTCCTTTAAGAACTGACCACTCCTTAACCACTTCCTAATTCTATCCTGACTCAACCTAGTTAGCATATTTGGCACCTGTTTTACTATAGTTTATTCTATATAAACTTTAACTATACCCCTATAAGGTTGCAGCTTCCCTAAGAACTCTTGTCTGCTGTATAGCATAACAATAATTCTTTGCCACCTTGACTTAAAGAGTGCTTGAGTCCATGAATTCATTCTAGGTGACCTTGCCTTGGGAACTCTGATCTCAGGGTCACTGTATCCCTGGGGGTTTCTCTCTCCATATTTCTGGCCCCACATAACCCCCTTCTTCTTGAAGCCTTTCCCGAATTCTCCAACTGCTAGTGCCACTGCATCAAAATTACATTGTATTTACTTTGAGTATACACAATGACGTAATGTATAGATAAAAAGCTGGCCAACCTAGGAAAACCTAGATTCCAGCTGCACCTCTCACGTCTATTTTCTGTATGATCCTGGGTAAGTCACTTAAGCTCTTGGGGCTTTAGTTAACTCTAAAACTATAAGTTGTAGAGAAGGTGCTGACCTGCATTGGTAGAGGGTGTTTCCTCACCTGAGAGTTTCCCTTTAATTAGTGAAATCACAGGTTCCATCCATGTACACTCATTTATGAACATATCAAAATTCTTGATAGAATGTAAGCTCCTTAAGGCAGAAATAGTTTCGTTTTGATTTTGTATTCTCTCCATCTCATATAGTACCTGTCACACGGTATGCACTTAATAAGTACTTGATTGATTGAAGGAAACAGAGACTAGATCTTATGTTCACTATTATAGTGAACAGAAAGTCCAGCATTTTGTTCACCTTATTATGGTACCTGTTTATAAGGAAAATTAGTAACCCTTTAATTTACAATGAATGCTAGAAGAAAAAGTCTAAAATTCACAAAATAGTTGAAGCTTAATTGGAATTTGACCACCTGTTCCTTTCTATGTCATTTTGTTTGTATAAGTCGTATCTGCTTTCAAAATGTAAAATGTAAACACCTCCAGACTGCATCTTTAGTTTTGTGCATAATGTTCACTTATTTTCTGTCTGTCAACTAAACCTAGCACTAGCAATATAGTGAGCAGATGAAGGTTACCAGTGACTCTTTATCCCAACTTCTGGTACTTTTTTTTTTTTTTTTTGCTTTTTGGAGGGGGGAGGGTAGGGCAATTGGGGTTAAGTGACTTGCCCAAGGTCATATGGCTAGTATTTGTGTGTGTGTGTGTGTGTGAGTGTGTGCGTGTGTGTGTATGTGTGTGTTAAGTGTCTGAGGCTGGATTTGAACTCAGGTCCTCCTGACTCCAGGGCTGGTGCTGTATTCACTGAACCACCTAGTTGCTCCACTTATGTTACTTCTTAACTCTAGGTCTGAGCAATCTTAGGACTCTTTGGATGATCACTTGTAGCAGCAAGCACCCCAGCATCCCCAGGGCAGCTGCCAACACAGGTTCTTAGATCTGCTTTTCTAAAGGAAAGCAACTTAAAATAGGTTAACAAGCTTCCTTTAAACAATCAAACATATATAGTTTACCTAGTTCAGGGGAAAAAGGTCAGCACCCCAAACTTCAGAGTATACAGACAAGTTATAAGACAGAGAAACAGATCAAGCAGACAGGCTTCCAAACTGTCCAACCATTACATCCATACCAAATCAGAGTTACCAGAGAGGGAAGCATCAACATCTGGGTTTTCAAAGCCGGGGGGCTTGACAACGGCTTCTTAGAATCTCATCTGGTCAAGTCACACAACACTTCTCAAAGTGAGCCCCAAAGCAAAGCCTCACATCAGGGATTATATAGCCTTCTCCTGGGTCAGAGAATGTAACCACCCTCATGACCCACTGCTCAATCACACAGCATCAAGGTGTGGGCATTGCTGAAAACCAAGCCTCCTGCCATAGACTCCATGTGACCACATTCAGCCTATTAGGGTGCAGAGTATATTTTCAAATCAAGGAAGGTTCTCAGAGTCTCTTAAGCTTATTCAAAGGGCCTAAGGGCAGGGAAGATCTTTAAATTTGCATTTCCATTACTTCACCCTACCCAGGCTTGTCCTTTCTGCTCAGAATTCCATCCTTTAGACATTTCCTGACCTCTCCATTGTATGCCCCAAATCATGCAGATTCTTGTTGTGAGGTGGCAGAAAGGTATTGTGAAAAATGAATCTGTACCAATGGGTGAATGGTACTAATGGGTTATTATTACATGAGAGAGAGAGAGAGAGAGAGAGAGAGAGAGAGAGAGAGAGAGAGAGAGAGAGAGAGAATAACAATATAAGTATCTTGAGGGTGGTGACCACTTCTGTTTTTTGTTTGTTTTTTGATTTTTTTGGTCTTTGTATTCCCAAAACTTAGCCCAATGCCTTATTAGGCATTTAATAAATATTTCTGGAATTGAATTTTAACAAAAAGCTTTCAGAGACAGGCATTATGGGAAGACAATGGCCTGTGAATAAACTTTTGTCCTAGGAAGGGTTTCTACTAATGTAACTTCAACCAGCACTCCTGGTAGTTAGTAGGAGAGATTTTGGGAGTTAAGGTAGCCTGTCAGATAATACCATTCTTTATACCTGCACTTTAATACTCATTTTCTAAAAATCATATACTTGTAAGTTATACTTAATTCAGTATTTCAAGGATATCAGGTTTAATTGACACCCCTTCCACCAATGTAGCTCACAGCCCCTTTACAACTTATCAGATTATCTTCAGGACTAATAGGGGCCCCCAAATTCATAGCCCTGTTGCCAAACTGGTGATAACCCTCACCAAACCTGACTGGACTGACTCTACCCTCAGTCAGTAGACATTCAGGTCATCATAACATCCATACTAAAAGCATTCCTGGTTTTGCCAGGACCTGTACTTCATTACTACAACTTTAAACAAATTCAGGGAATGCAATTATTTATTTTTGCTCCTGATAGAAAATATTTTGGGCACAGATGAAGGTGTCCTACAGTACCAGACTTTGTAGAATTTTGAAGCTGATTTCTCAGTGCTGCTATGTGCTCAGACTCATCCTCCTGCTGTGTTTAATGATGTTTATGTAGGCATAGTTAACACTGTAGTAACTTGTGCTATATATAGAAATGTGTCTAGGAAGTGGCAACTTTTTCTAACTTCCAGGTAATAGGTTTGTTTGCTTCTCCTTTGTTGGGCTTGATCATGAATTTCTTTTCCTAATTTGTTCAGTATTTTGTTGCCTCAGATTTATTTAACTTCTTCATAGTCTATTCGAGGCAACTGACTCTAGTCAGTACCTTGGACAGCAAAAATTCAAGGACCCATCCCAGCAGAAGTGGTAGTTTTTGACAGAAGGAACTAAAGGGTAAGGCAAAGAGCTATTAATTCTCCTGCTTCATGATTTTCATAGGCAGGTCATAGGATTATCAGTTTGGAACTGTAAGGAATCTTAAGTATCCTCCAAACCTCTCTCATTTTGCAGATGAAGGAATTGGTCAATAGAGAATGAAGTGACTTGCGCAAAATCACATGAGTCATAAGTAGCAGAGCTAGTATTTTAAACTAGGTCTTTTTAATCCAAGTTCACCCCTGCACTGCATTTCTACCTATATTTGAGGAAATGTAATCTGTGAACCATCCACCTTGCTCTATTATTGGTCTCCTCTTACAAGGCCTAGGTAATCAATGGTATGCCATGCTATCTATCAATGTGATGGTCATGTCCTGCACCAATGGTGATTATTCTTATTTACTCTTTTTTAAATGTGAGAAAATATAACTGAGCATAATTTTAGGATCATAGAATGTTATGGTCACAGGGAAATTAAATGACTTGCCCAGTTGCATAGTTCATTATATAGCTGGGATTAGAACCTAATCAAGACTGAAATATTATTAATATACACATTGAGAAAGCTCTTGATTTAGTGCCTTTAACTGCTGATAATTATACTTTATAGGTGAGGTGATCCTCAAATTATTGAAAGGGAAACACAACCCTTATACTATGAAGACTTTAAAAATTAAACAAGCATTTATTTTTTTATAGAAATGTTAGATTTATTAATTACTATTATTATATACAGACATTGTACAGACTTTTTTTTTTTTGCTTTTTGGAGGGCAATTGGGGTTAAGTAACTTGCCCAAGGTCACACGGCTAGGTTTTTGTTTGTGTGTCTGAGGTTAGATTCGCCGGAGCTCTACTTACTGCACCACCTAGCCGCCCCTGAAATTAAACAAGCATTTATTAAGCTTACTATGTTTCAAGCACTATGGTGGGTGCTTTACAAATATTGCCTTGCTTGATTCTCACAACAATCTAGGGTGGTAAGTGCTGTTATTATCTTCAGGATACAGATGAGACAACTGAGACAAGAAGAGGGAGGGTCTGTTATATCACTTTTCTCCAAGACCCTAAAGTGAATTATCATCTATTCCTGTTTCAAAGTGCATGATCCTTATCAAATTTCTCATGAAGTTCCTGGTTCCAGTGTGAGGAACACCTTTTGATTTTATGGGATCATGACATCTCAGAGCTGGAGGTGACCTGAGAGGTCAACTAGTTCAACTCAGAGATAAGCAGGGATTCCCTGTACAACCTTCATAACAAATAATCAGTCATTCAAGTTCTGTCTTTAGTCAATTTTTTTGGTCTTTATTAATTTGTTTTGTTTACTTTTAGTTTACAAGATTCAATTGCACAATTCCTTCAGTTTCAAATTTTCTATCCCTCCTTCTCCTCCTACAATGCCCCCCCTCCCCATGACAGCATACAATCAAGTACTGGATCTGCAAATACTTTCACATTAGAGATTAGTCAGCTTATAAAGACAGATATAAAGTATCAGATAGAATGAAAAATGGTAAAGAGGAAACAAAGCCAAACAAGAAAAAGATAAAGAGCAGGTTGTTTGCTTCAATCTGAATTCAAACTCAGTTCTTTCTAGTTCTTTCTCTGGATATAGACATCAATCTCCATCATGAGTCTTTTGGGATTGACCTATATCACTGTGTTGCTGAGAAAAATTTAGTCTATCATGGTTGGTCATCAAACACACATTGTGTCTGTAACTGCATACAAATTTCTCCTGGCTCTACTCTTCTCACTCAGTATCAGTTCGTATAAGCCTCTCCAGGTAAATATGAAGTCCATCTGCTCCTCGTTTCTCATAGCACAATAGTATTCCATTACATGCATATACCAGAACTTGTTCAGCCATTCCCCAATTGATGGGCATCCCTTTAATTTCCAATTCTTTGCAACCACAAAAAGAGCTACTATAAATATTTTTACATATGGGTCTTCCTCCCACTTCTATGATCTCTTTGGGATATAACCCTAGAAGTGGTATTGCTGGGTCAAAGGGTATGAAATTATTTATAGGTCTTTGGGCATAGTTCCAAATTGCTCTCCAGAATGGCTGGATGAGTTCACAACTCCACCAACAATGCATTAGTGTTCCAATTTGCCCACATCCTCTCCAGCATTTGTCATTTTCCTGTTTTGTCATCTTAGCCAATCTGACTGGTGATATGTTGTACCTCAGAGTTGTTTTGATTTGCATTTCTCTAATCAATAGTGATTTAGAGCATTTCTTCATATGCTTATAGATATTTTTAATTTCTTTCTCTGAAAACTGTTTATATCCTTTGACCATTTATGAATTGTGGAATGATTTGTATTCTTATAGATTTGACTAAATTCTCTGTGTATTTTAGAAATGAGTCTTTTATCAGAGACATAGGTTGTAAAAATTCTTTACCAATTTCCCACTTCCCTCTTAATCTTGGTTGCATTAGCTTTGTTTATACAGAAGCTTTTCAATTTAATGTAATCAAAATGATCCATTTTGCATTTTATAATGCTCTCTAATTCTTGTTTGGTCATAAAGTCTTTCTCTCTCCACAAATCTGACAGGCAAATATTCCTTACTTTCTGAGACTGCTCACAGTATCAACCTTTATACCTAGATCATGGACCCATTTAGACCTGATTTTGGTATATGGTGTTAGACAATGATTTATGCCCAGTTTCTGCCATACTGTATTCCAGTTTTCCCAGCGTTTTTTGTCAAATAGTGCATTCTTATCCCTAAAACTGGGGTCTCTGTGTTTATCAAACAATAGATTACTATAGTTATTGTCTGCTGAGTCTCATGTGCCCAATCTATTCCATCAATCCACCACTCTATTCCTCAGCCAGTACCAAGTAGTTTTGATGACTGCTGCATTATAATACAGATTAAAATCTGGTATAGCTAGTCCACCTTCCCTAGCATTTCTTTTCATTTATGTTCTTGATGTTCTGGACCGTTTGTTCTTCCAAATGAATTTTGTTACTACTTTTACTAGTTCTATAAAGTAGTTTTTTTTTTTTTTGGTAAATTGATTGGTATGGCACTAAATATATAATTTAATTTAGGTAAAATTGTCGTTTTTATTATATTTTATTATATTAGCTCAACCCAGACATGAGCAATTGACACTTTCCCAATGAGTTAGATCTGACTTTATTTGTGTGAAAAATGTTTTGTAGTTGTGATCATATAGGTCCAGGGTTTGTTTTGGTAGGTAGAGTCCCAAATATTTTATAATGTCTACAGTAACTTTAATTGGGATGTCTCTTTCTATCTCTTGCTGTTGGATTTCATTAGAAATATACAGGAATGCCAAGGATTTATGTGGGTTTATTTTATATCCTGCAACGTTGCCAAATTTATTTATTGTCTCAAGTAGTTTTTTTTACTTGATTTACTTCATTCTCTAGGATTCTCTAAGTATATCATCATATCATCTGCAAAGAGTGATAGCTTGGTCTCTTCTTTGCCTAATTTGATTCCTTTGATTTCTTTTTCTTCTCTAATCGCTACTGCTAACATTTATAGTACCAGATTGAATAAGAGGGGTTGATAGTGGAAACCCTTGTTTCACTCCTGATCTTATTGGAAATGCTTCTAGCTTATCCCCACTACATATATACTTGCTGATGGCTTTCAGTAGATGTTACCTATTATTTTAAGGAAGGCTCTATTTATTCCTATACTTTCTAGTGTTTTTAATAGGAATGGATTTTGTGTTTTGTCAAAAGCCTTCTCTGTATCTATTGAGATAATCATGTGATTTCTGCTAGTTTTATTGTTGATATGATCAATTATACTGATGCTTTTCCTAATATTAAACCATCCTTGCATTCCTGGAATAAATCCTACCCAATCAAAGTGTATTGTTCTTATGATAAGTTGTTGTAGTCTTTTAGCTAATATTTTATTTAAAATGTTTGCATCTAGATTCATGAGGGAAATTGGTCTATAATTTTCTTTCTCTGTTTTATCTCTTCCTGATTTAGGTGTCAGTACCATATTTGTGTCATAGAAAGAATTTGGTAGGACTCCTGCTTCACTAATTTTCCCAAATAGTTTGTAGAGGATTGGAATCAATTGTTCTTTAAATGTTTGATAGAATTCGCTAGTAAATCCATCTGGTCCTGGAGCTTTTTTCCTATGGAGTTCACTGATGGTTTGTTTGATTTCATTTTCTGATATTGGGTTATTTAAGTAATTTACTTGATCCTCAGTTAATCTGGGCAACTTTTATTTTTTAAATATTCATCTATTTTGCTAAGATTGTCAAATTTATGTGCATACAATTGGGGAGAATAATTCCTAATTATTGTTTTGATTTTCTCTTCATTGGATGTAGATTCACCCTTTTCATTTTTGATACTCATAATTTAGTTTTCTTCTTTCTTTTTTTTATCATACTGACTAAAGGTCTATCAATTTTATTGCTTTTTTCAGAAAACCAACTCTTAGTTTTTTTTATTAATTCAATAATTTTCTTAATTTCAATTTTATTAATGTCTCCTTTGGTTTTCAATATTTCTAATTTAGTACTTGGTTTGCAATTTTCAATTTGTTCTTTTTCTAGCTTATTCATTCCCAAATGCTTTATTAAATTGTGGTTTACATCATTCATTTCTGCCAGATATCAAGTTACAACTTTTCCCCCCATTTTTTCCCTACCCCTCACCCCAGAATAGCAGTCCCACAGGATATCCCCTCATCAGATCTGCTCTCTCCCATATCTTCTCCCATATGCCCCTCGACTCTCCCAGTAGGGCAAGGTGAATCTCCACACCCCAATGCCTGTACAACTTATTTCCCAATTATATGCAAAATAGTATTAATAATATTATTTATACATTTTTACACATTTGATTTTAAAACTTTGAATTCCAGATTCATTACTTCCTCTCTTGTCACCTACCCTTACTGGGAAGATAAGCAGTTCAGTATATGTTGTGCTTGTGTAGTTATGCAAAACATTACCATAGTACATGTATTGTAAAAGACTGAGTATATTTCCCTCCCTCCTCTCCCACCTCTCACTTGATCTATTCCCTACTTTGATCCTGTCCCTTTTCATAAGTGGGTGCTTCCAACTTCCCTCCCCCCTTCCCTCCCACCTCTCTTCCATCATCCCCCCCTCTCATCCCCTTCCCCCCTACTCTCCTGTAGGGTGAGATATCCTATTTAGTATGTATGTCATTCTCTCCCTGATCCAAATTCAATGAGATTAAAGTTTTGCCTTTTTGCCTTCCTGTTTTTCCCCTCCCTTGTAACCATTTTCCCTTGCCTCTTCTATATGAAATAGTTTACCACATTCTGTCTCTCCCCATCTCCTCTCATTATATTCCTCTCTCACCTCTTAATTTCACCTTTTAAGTATCAACACTTCCTATTAAATTTGACCTGTGCCCTCTATCTATGTATACCTGTAAACATATATACACACATTCACATATGTATTCATATGCCCATAATACCCTTCTTCAACTATTTTCATACTGAGAAAAGTTTCATCAGTTACAGTTATTGTTTTTCCCTGTAGGAATGTAAACAGTTCAACTTTGACAAGTTCATGATGCTTTCTTTTCCCCGTTTACCTTCTAAAGCATCTCTTGCTTCTTGTGTCTGAATGTCAAATTTTCTATTCAATTCTGTTTTTTTTTTCCTCAAGAATGCATGAAAGTCCTATATTTCACTGAATGTCCATATTTTCCCATGAAACATGATACTCAGTTTTGCTGGGTAGGTGATTCTTTGTTTTAATCCCAGGTCCTTTGCCCTGCAAAATATCATAGTCCAAGCCCTTTGATCCCCCAGTGTAGAAGCTGTCAGACCCTGTGCTATCCTAATTGCATTTCCACAGTATTCAAATTGTTTGTTCCTGGCTGCTTGTAATATTCTCTCTTTGATCTGGGAATTCTGGAACCTGGCTATAATATCCCTTTGGGGGATCTTTTTCAGGAGGTGATTGGTGGATTCTTTCAACCTCTATTTTACCCTCTGGTTCTAAAACATCAGGGCAATTTTTCTGGAGAATTTCTTGAAGGATGATTTCTAGATTCTTTCTTTGATCATGGTTTTCAGGTAGTCCAATAATTTTTAAATTATCTCTACTGGATCTATTTTCCAGGTCAGTGGTTTTTCCCATGAGATATTTCACATTGCCTTCTATTCTTTCATTTGTTTGGATCTGTTTGACAGCACCAGCTTCTCTTTGGTGAATTCTAAATCCGAAGGAAAGATTCTCCTCAGTGAACCTTTGAGATTCTTTTTCCATCTGGCAAATTTGGCTTTTTAAGGCATTCCTCTCCTCATTGCCTTTTTGAGCCTCTGTTGCCATTTGAGTTAGTCTATTTTTTAAGGTGTTATTTTCCTCAGTAAGGCTTTTGACTCTCCTTTCATAATTTTCTTGCATCATTTTCATTTCTCTTCCCAATTTTTCCTCCACTTCTTTTATTTGATGTTCAAAATCCTTCTTAAGGTCCTCTCTGTCCTTTAACCAGCTCGTATTTTCATTTGGGGCTTTTGGTGCAGGAGTTCTGACCTTCTAGTCCTCCTGCTGTTCCATGCTTTGATTTTCTTTGCCCCCAAAATAGGAGTTTAATGTTGCATTTTTCTGTTTATTTTGTTTCCTTTGCCTAGACATGTTGCCACTCAATTACTTGACTTTTGGGCCTGTTGCCACAGTAGGACTCTGCTACCAGCCAGGGGAGCTTCTGTCCCAAATGCAGGGGTTTCCCCAACTTCCAGAGGTATTAGTTAGGTGCCCTCTCTAAAGCCTCCACATGCTCTGGCAAGCTGGTCACACACCCTAACACCACCACCCTAGACTGCAATCCAGATCCAAGAAGGTTAAATCAAGAGCGATTACCCCCAAGACTAATTGCTTTATTCCCCTAGAGTTAGCAGGACAAGAACTGAACCTGCTGTGTGTGTCTGTAACTGTGCTGAAGCTTCTCAGTGGCTTCTTGCCCCCAAGGAAAAAGGCCAACACACTCTCCCAAGTAATGCATCCCAAAGTCCATAGGGCACTAACCTCTCACTTTGTGGTCTCAGGTGTGAGTATAGAGTCCATCTTGTCCTCTGTATTTGGTTGTTCTTAATCACTATAATAAGCTCTAATTGATTTTCTTTTATTCTCCTTCTCCTTCTCAGCTTCCTTCCTTCCCATTGTGATTTCCTATTTCCTAATTTATCAGGCTGGGAGCTAAAGTCCTAGTTGTTGACTTTGTGTGCTGTAGCCTCTGTGTGTCTAGATTGGGGCCAAGGCCAGGAGTCTCAGTGTTTCCCCTGAGGCTCACAGAGTAATCTGTGGAGGCAGAGTTGTCTGGCCACTTCAGATTTCTGCCTCAAACCCCTAGGCTACAACTCAGGCAGGCTTTTGCTTGTCAGGTAAGGTGGCACTTGTTGGGACCCTTCCCCCTCTTCTATTTATACTCCTTGCTGCCTCAGTTACACCCCTTCTCAGAAACTACCAAGCCCAAGGCTATTTCCACTATCTCAAGATTTCACTCTAGGTGGGACACTTATCTCAGAGTTTTCTAGGTCAGTGAGGGGGAATCAGAGCAGCCAGAGTTTACTTTTCATCCTGGTACCTGGAAAAACAGGCAAGCAATTCCTAAACCTCCAGGGTGGGGGATGATAGCTCCAGGAAAAGCTGCTGTCTCTGCTGGGGTTCCTGAGCCTTCTCTTACCCGGCTCCAATGGATCCTCCTGTCCTGTGGTGAGATACTGGTGAGATGGCTGCAAATCATCCTTGGAGTGGGTGAGTTGGCTGGCTAGGGCTCCTTCTTCCTCTGCTGTCTAGTCTGAGCTGCTGCAGCCCCCATGTGCTTCACACTCCCCTTGCCTGGACCCAAGTGGGCATCTTCCTGGGCTGGATTTCACCATGTTCTGTCTCCCAGTGGATTTTGACACTCCAAAATCCATTCAGATTCACTTTTTGAGGTTTAGTGACAGGATTCACAGAGGAGCTTGGAAAAGTTACTGCTTCTGTTCTGCTATCTTGGCTCCACCCTATCTTTAGTCACTTTCAGGGACAAGGATTCCTCTAGTTCCTAAGGGAGTTCTTTGCAATTTTGATGGTTTCAGTTGTTAGATTTATTTTTCCTTTTTTTTCCAGAAATTTCTTTCCTATGACTTTCTTCCATTTTTTCTGGTTGTGTATTTTTTAAGCAGAACAAATCTAATCCTGTTACACATTGTAGTCATTCAACTTTTTGAAGAGAGCTGCACCCTTTAAAATTCCTTTACCAGAATAAATGTTTCACATTTGAGTCTTATATTGTATGACCACCAGTTTTACCATCTTAGTGCTCCTCCTCATGATTTTTTCTAGTTTGTCTATGTCATTCCTAAAATGTAACATCAAGATAAGCAAAAATATTCCAGATATAATCTGATCAGAGCAGAGTATATTGAAGTAGGTCTCTTATCTACTGTTAGCTGTTTTGATTATCTTACTACACTGTTGATGATTATTGGATTTATGATCCACCAGAAATGCCTTATCAATTTTGTTAGCATTAGTCATTTGTTGTTAAGGTTGTAGAGGGTATTCCTGTTTATCTTTGAGTTGAACTAGTTGATTTCTCAGGCCACTGCCAGCTCTGAGATTTCATGATCCCATAAAACTAAAAAGTGTTCTTAACACTGGAACCAGGAACTTAATGAGAAATTTGATAGGGGTCATGCACTTTGAAACATGTGTAGATAATAATACACTTTAGGGTCTTGGAGGAAAGTGATATAATAGATGGGTCCTACCCTCAAGAGATGATGATACTTCCAACTAGACTAACAAACAAGTAGGTGCTCTGAACACAATAGGCACTGAATAAATGTTTGATGATTTGGTTAAGTCCAGATTCCAGTCCAGAAAACAAAAAAATGGAAAGAGGTGAACTGCACCAAAAGGGTAAACCAGGACTTGATAAGCGTCTATTCTAATACTAAAACTGGAAGAATAATAGAGGCAGGAACACCAATTTTTCTTTATGCGTAACAGAAACCCATCTTTCTGCATTTTCCATTCATTGTTCTTAGCTCTACTCCTCTAAGGTCAAGTAGAGCAAATCTAAGCCTCTTATCAGAATGACCCTTTAAATATTTGAAAACAGCTATCATCATAACAGCTGTTGTGTATAGAAAGTTTCATAGTTGACAAAAGATTTTATATAAGCTTCCATTTGATCTCCATGACAACCCTATGAAATAGTCTGAACAGTTACTGTTTTCCCCTTTTTCAGATGAGGACATCAAAATACGGAGAGGTTAAAGAGTAGAAAGACATTGTGGCAGACGCAGTGGCAGAAACATATATATCACATGTTCTCTGGTGGTTCTGTCCCCAGCTTCAGAGTCCTGTGGGTCAACTCTGTAGATTAAAGTTGTTCAACCACAGAGTAGATTAAAGTAGGTCTCTTATCTCCCTTGTACTGTTAGTTGTTTTGGTTATCATACCACACTATTGATGCATATTGAATTTGTGTTCTACCAGAAGTTCCTTATCAATTTTGTTAACATTACTATTGTCTAGTCATGCTTCTCTTATTATGTCCTTGTGCATCTGATTAAAAAAATAATCAGAATTTACATAGTAGATTTGCAAAGTGCTTTAGCAATATTATCTCAGTTTATCTTCATAACAATCATGGGAGATAGGTGCTATTATTTTACCCATTTTACAAATGAGGAAACAGAGAAATTTAGTAACTTGCTCATTGTAACAAATCTAGTAAGTATCTGAGGATGGATTTGAACTTATATTTTCATGACTCCAGCACTATAATTATACCACCTTGCTTCCAGGCTATGTAAAGGTAGAATTTTAAATTTGTTCCTAACAAATTTTATATTATTAAATCTACCCCAGTATCCTACCATTTCCAGCTATTTTTGGATCCCAGTACTATCATCTGTCAAACTTTTTGTCATTTGAAAATTTGATATGTATTCAATTTCTGCTTTCATACAAGCAAGTGATAAAAATATATACACAAATAAACATGGCATATCACAGGACCAAGACCTTTTTACAGGTTGACATTGATTCATTAATAATTGCTTTTTTTGGTTCAGTTAACCCCTTCCCAAATTCAGTGAATTGTACTTGCATCCATCCCACATTTCTTCATGTTATTCAGAAGGCTATCAAGAGAGACTTTGCACAATATCTTGCTAAAATGTGGATATGTTTTTTCTTTGATCTCCCAGTCTAAGCACACTTTCAAAAAAGACCATGGTATTAGTCTGCCATAACTTGCTATTGATGAATTTATGTTCATTCTTAGTGAACTATTTGCTTTTCTAGATGCTCAAAAACAATCCATTTAAATACATGTTCTAACATTTTACAACTAATTGAAGTAAAATACCCTGGCCCATACTTTGAGGGCTTCACATGTTTTCTTTTAAAAATTGAGGTATTTTTTTTTATCTTCCACACTGTAGTACATCTTTCATTTTGTGTAACTTTTCAAAATTATCGATAGTGTCCAATCAATCTCATACATTGACTCTTTGGTACCTGAGATTGACAATACCTGGTAATAATTATCATTCCTGGTAACTTGAATTCACTAGGGGCAATGAAGTGTTCTCTTGCCATCTGTTCAGTTATTATCTGTTATTGTTTATCTGATTAATCATGTCTGATTCTTTATGCTATTTGGAGATAACATGGTTAAATGACTTTCCCAGGGTCACAGAAGTAGTAAGTGTCTGAGGCCAGATTGAACTTAGGAAGAGGAGTCTTCCTGACTCCAGGCCTAGCACTCTGTCCACTGCACCACCTACCTGTCCAATCAGTTATCATAGGTTTCAACTTTTCATAAACTGTTTTTTTTCTTTCAAACTGAAGACACTTCTATCTGGTTTAGACAACAGAAGCAATAATTGAATAGTTCTGTCTTCTTTCTGTTATCTGTTATCACCACAATTCAATCCAAGATTTTGACCAGGGAGGTGATATGGTCAGGTTATTACCATATAAGGTGATTTTGGCGTCACTTTAAAGGGTAGAGAGATATGGAGGAAATTGGAAGCAAGGAATAAATTCTAGTTAGGAACTATTACAATTGTCCAGGCAAGTGGCGATAAGGATCTCAATTAGGGTGACAGTGTAAGAAGAGAGAATGAGATGCTTGTGAAAGATGTAATGGGGTTAGAATTGGCTATAGGATGTTGAGACTTAAGGAGAGGAGATTTCAAGCCTGGGTGCCTAGGACGATGGAAGTGTAATTGACAGAGATAGCAAAATTTGGAGAAGGGAAAATTTGGGGGAGAAATTATGAGTTCAATTTTGGACATGCTGCATGCATTTGAGTTCTTGGCACGATATTTAGGGAAATGACAATGGCTGGATAAATAGAGTTAGGACTTTTCTGCATAAAGATGGTAGGAGAACTCATAAGATTAATTTAGGTTGCCAAGCAAGAGCCTGTAAAGAAAGCCTTGAAAGATACCTGCACTTATGAAAACGGGGAAGAGGAGGAAAAGGAACTAGTGAATGAGAAAACCTTAGTTCTGAGACTAAGAAGATTCCCATCATTTCTACACTAGTAATCAGTTTCTCCTTGTCAGTCATGATCCAATTATTTGGGCAGGTATTGACTTTTGTTGCCTGGTATGATATGATGATAGTATTAGTAGCTAACATTTATATACAACCCACTACATTTTAGGTACTATGCTAACTGCTTTATAAATATTATCTCATTTGATCCTTACCACAACTCTTTGAGATAGTCCACATTGTACAGATGAGGACAGTGAAATGAACAGAGGTCAAGTGACTTGCCCAAGGTCACACAGATAGTAAGAGCTTGAGACTGGATTTAGGGTTGGATCTTCCTGATTCCAGGACTAGTGTGCTACCCACAACCTAGCTGCTCCCAGCTATGAGGTGACTCTGCACATAGTAGGCGCTTAACAAGTATTTATTGTACTTGTAGAGACTATATCAGATTGCATTGCCGACATAGGTGGGGAGGTGGGAGGAGAAGTAGGGGGACAAAATTTAGAACTTAAAAGCTTGTGGAACTGAATGTTGTAAACTAAAAGTAAATAAATAAATAGATAAATAAATAAAAAACTTTTTAAAATAAATATTTATTATGTTATCCAATGAAAGTATCATGAACAGACTGCTGCTGAAATTGCAGCATGAACAGAAGCTGTCCTAAATGATTTGTGAAAAAGATTGCTTTAAATTTCAAACTCTTAGTCACTTTTCATTTTTTTCTTCTTTCTTCTTTTTACTTTTCAGAGAACAGTCATCCCTATAAACATAGAATGGATAAAAAAGGCGTATTAAAGTTTGTCACAGTATGACCTATAGCTATATATATATATATATATATATATATATATATATATATATATACACACACACACACACACACACACACACACACACACACACACACACACACACACATATATATGTATATATATATATGGCTGATTGAGTTTGTTTATAACTATATGTATTTTGGCAGGTACTAAGAATGGACAATGATCTGGGCTTGGAATTGAATATTCAGAACAAATTAGGCTAGATTGAATTTGGGACATTATTCAGTGCTTTCAATGATCAAAAATTGCTTTTTGCCACAAAACCTCATCTTTTTAATACTAATTTTTTCCCAGTGTTACCATATGACACAAATCATGGAATTTTATGATATCAGATTGATTATATTACCAGTAACTCAGAGAGCTATGAAGAGATGGGTGGCAGACCACATCATATTATCAGTGATGAATGAAACATTAATTGATTAATATTTGCCAAGCATTGACATAAGTTATTGGGATGCCCATAGGAAATGAAAACACTCCTTTCTCTATAAAATTTCACATATAAAATGAGGAATCAACACATGGAAGAGGTTTCTGTTGCAAGTCAAATGGAAATTGTCCATAGTACTTAAGATAAGTAGCAAAGCAAATGGTAATGAGCCTTCTTTGGAGTAATTTTCATTAATAAAATCATGTAAGATCCTGATGCCAAAGATGATGACAAAGACTTTTGTGATGGGAATGTTTTTTCTTGGTCTCCACTAGTTGCGGATGCTGATGGGGTGAGAGCTTTATCAGGGGCTAAAGTAGAGGCAATTTTCAGGTTACATTTCCACAAGGACTGGTCCTCTAACTGATATCTATGTGGGCAGGTTAAAAGCAAGATCAATGACTCAGAGTGGAGATATATTACTATTTCCTGGGCTTTGAGGGGCAATCTCCAATCAGGATGCCTTGTCTTCTCAATGATGACTTGCATGTAAAAGGTGGTATAAGACACAGATGTCAATGTCTTAGTATACTGATCATTTGCCATAAGTGCAGCCCAAACCAGATTAAAATGTAATTGAGAAATGTTTAACAAAATAAACGTGAAACAATACACCACAGATAATCTTAATTTTTTATTTTTAAAACTTACTTAGTATTTTACTTTCCCCTAGTTACATGTAAAACAATTTTTAACATTCATTTTTGAAACTTCAAATTTCAAATTTCAAAATTCAAATCAGAGTTCAAATTCTCTTCCTTCCAATCTCCCCTTGAGAAGGCAAGCAATTTGACATAGGTTATTTATGTGTAGTCAAGCAATATTTCAAAATGTTTCCATAATAGTCATGTTACAAAAGAAAACTAACAAAAAAACCCTTAAGAAAAATAAAGTAAAAAAATATATGAGGGCAGCTGGATTGCGTAGTGAGTAGAGCACCAGCCCTGGAGTCAGGAGGACCTGAGTTCAAATCTGGACTCAGACACTTGAAACAAAAACTAGCCGTGTGACCTCGGGCAAGTCACTTAACCTCAATTGCCTTTAAAAAAAAAGTATGCTTCGATCTGTATCCAGACTCCTTAAATCCCTTGTGATTTCCCTTTCCTATTTACCTTTTTATGCCTCTCTTGGGTCTTGTATTTGAGTCAAAATTTCTATTCAGCTCTGGTCTATTAATCAAGAATGTTTGGAAGTTCTATCTCATTGAAAGTCCATTCTCCCCTTCCCCCACCCCCTCAGTTTTCCTGGATAGGTGATTATTGGTTTTAATCCTAGTTCCCTTGCCTTCTAGAATATCATATTCAAAACCCTCTGATCCTTTAATGTAGAAGTTATTAAATATTTTGTTATCCTGACTGGCTCCATGATACTTGAATTGTTTCTTTCTGCCTGCTTGCAATATTTTCTCCTTGACCTGGGAAATCTGGAATTTGGCTATAATATTCCAGGCAGTTTTCATTTTGGTATCTCTTTCAGGAGGTGATCAGTGGATTCTTTCTATTTCTATTTTACCCTCTGGTTCTAGAATATATGGGCAGTTTTCCTTGATAACTTTTTGAAAAATGATATCTAGACTCTTTTTTTTATCATAGCTTTCAGGTAGCCCAATCATTTTAAAATTATCTCTCCTGGATCTATTTTCTAAGTCAGTTTATTTTCCAATGAGATATTTCACATTGTTTTCTAATTTTTCATTATTTTGGCTTTGTTTGATTATTTCTTGATTTGTCATAAAGTCATTAGTTTCCATTTTGTTCCATTCTGATTTTTAAGGAATTATTTCTTCAGTGAATGTTTGGACTTCCTTTTTATCCACTTGGCCAATTCTACTTTTTTAATTCTTTTTTTTTTTCTTTCTGGAGGGGGGAAGGCAGGGCAATTGGGGTTAAATGACTTGCCCAAGGTCATACTGCTAGTAAGTGTCTGAGGCTGGATTTGAACTCAGGTCCTCCTGATTCCAGGGCCAGTGCTCTGTTCACTGTACCACCTAGCCATTCCACCAAGTCTACTTTTTAAGACATTATTTTACTTATTGACTTTTTGGACCTCTTATACAATTGACCTAGTCTGTTTTTTAAGTTGTTGTTCAGGTTTTTTTCATGTCTCCTTTATTACGTGGTTGACTTGTTTTTCATGATTTTCTTGCTTCACTCTCATTTCTCCTCCCAATTTTTCCTCTACCTCTCTTACTTGATTTTCAAGCTCCTTTTTGAACTCTTCCAAGGCCTAAAACTAATTTGTGTTTTTCTTGGAGGCTTTGGATGCAGGAGTTTTGATTTTGCTGTCTTCTTTTGAGCGTATGTTTTGATCTTTCTTGTTATCACAGTAATTTTCAGTTGTTTTTTCCATTGTTTGCTCATTTCCCCAGCCTATTAGTTCACTTTTAACTGTTTGTTAAAGTAGGGCTTTGATTCCAGGGAGCAAGGTACACTGTCCCAGGCTTTATGGGTTTTGTGCAGCTGTTTTCAGAAATATTTCTAGTGACCTGTAAGTTTTCAGTTCTTCCAAGGTGGTACGATCTAAGGAGAGGTGTTTACTACTCTCTTGGCCTGTGAGTGACCACAAGTACTCTTTTCTGCCATGGAACTGTGAGTAGGTATTTGGAGGGGTTTGGGGGAGAGATCAATTGAGACCCTGCCTTTATCATCTTGGCTCTGCACCCCTAATTTGTGGTTTTTTAAACCAATATGCCAGGAATCTGTTTCTATTTTAGTTTGATATCACTGTTGTAAGAGACATCATTGAAGACAGCATAGATCAGAGGATCTATGATTTTAGATATTTGAAGGGACCTAGTTGGTTACTGAATCCAATTCTTTCATTTTATAAATGAGGAAGCCAAGGTATAGAGAAGGTAAATGGTTTGCTCAAGGTCACACAGCTAGTAAGTGACAGAGGCAGGATTTGAAATCAGATATTTCTCACTCCAAATTTAGTGTTCCTTAAAAATATATGTTACTTATTTATTTACTTTTAGTTTACAACATTCAGTTCCACAAGCTTTTGAGTTCCAAATTTTCTCCCCTCTCTCTCCTCTCCCCTCATTCCGCCATGGAAGCATGCAATCCAATATAGCTTCTATAAATAGCTTCACATTAAACATTAGTCAAGTTGTAAAAAAGGATTATAAACAATGGGATGAACAATGAGAAAAAATAACAAAACAAAAAAGAGAGAGAGAGCAAGTAGTTTGCTTCAATCTGCATTCAGACTCTATAAATTTTTCTCTGGGTGTGGATAGCCTTTTCCATCATGAGTCTTTTGGAGATGTCTTATAGCCTTGAATTAATGAAAGGAGCACAGTCTATCAAAGTTAGTCATCACAGATATGATATTTCTGTAATTGTGTACAATGTTCTCCTTGTTCTGCTCCTCTCACTCAGCATCAATTTATATGTCTTTCCAGATTATTATGCAAATTTTGTGTTCTTGATCAGAAAAGAATATTGGTTGATGATATAAAAGAGAGAAAAGGACAGCAGATAAATGATTCAAATGGAACTCTGAAGGGAGCTAGGGAACACGGATTTCTTAAGTGCCTAATATGGGCTAGGAATTATGTTGTTTCATAAATATGTTCTTATATGATCCTTGTAATAATCATGTGAGGTAGGTACTATTGTCAGGCAGTTAGGTGGTGCAGTGGATGCAGTGCCAGGCCTGAAGTCAGGAAGATTTATCTTCCGGAGTTCAAATCTGTTCTCAGACACTATGTGGTCCTGGGCAAGTCACTTAACCCTGTTTGCCTCAGTTTCTCATCTATAAAAATATATGGAGAAAAAAATGGCAAAGGACTCCAGTGTCTGCCAAGAAAACCCTAAATAAGGCCACATAGAGTCTTAAACAATTGAACAACAACAACAGGTACTATTGTTACCTCCATTTTATAGTTGAGGAAGCTAAGATAGACAGAGGTTAAGTGACTGCATAAGGTCACACAGTTAAGAAGTCTCTGAGATTGGATTTGAACTGAGGTCTTACTGCCTACAGGTTAATAAATCCATCAATTGTGCTACACAGTAACCTAGTTACATTGGTATCCCCAATATATTGAAAGAATGAGTCATGTCTATGATGTATTGAGTAGATCCTTTCTAGGAGATATATGGGAAAATTTGACAACAACCACATGGAGTAAAAAAGAGTAGAGGATATGTAACCTTTTTTTAGTGTAAGGAATACTGACACTTATAAAATTATAGGCTCATATATTTAGAGCTGCATGAGACTTTAAAAAATCCTTTAGTTCAATTCCTTTATTTTACAAATGAGGAAAAAAGCTCAGAGAACTAGTAAGTGGAATACTTGCAATTTGAACCTAGATCTTCAGACTTCAAATCCAACACACTTTTCACTCTGACTTGATCTTGATTTCACGAAAATTAAGTGTCAGAGGTAGGACTGTCTTAAGTCTTAACAACTTAATGCCTCCTTCCTTTTCAGTTAACATGCTTAGTCAACTCATGGGGAGAGTTAAGCCATACATTTTGATCTTTTGTAGGCCTTTATGTTTTGTCCTGTTTTGTGTTAACAAATTGAGCTCTTAACCCTAGTCAGTTGTGTATATGACCTTGGTTTCAAAGAAGGAACTGTCCAGTAGGATGTTATAAGATGAGAGCTAATCAATAACCTATTCCAGAAATATTTTCCCAGAGGATCAATGGGCAAATTACTTTATCACTTTTAGCCTCTGTTTCCTAATCTGTAAAATGAAGATGATAATAGCTGTAATAACTACCTCACAGCAGTAACTTTCCCATGAGAATCCTATAACATTACATATGTAGGGGGCAGCTAGGTGGCGCAGTGAGTAGAGTGTCGGCCCTGGAGTCAGAAGGACGTGAGTTCGGATCTGGCCTCAGACACTTAATGCACACACAAATAAAAACCTAGCTGTGTGACCTTGGGCAAGTTACTTAACCCCAATTGCCTTCCAAAAAGCAAAAAAAAAACAAAAAAACAAAAAAACCCATTACATATGTAAAGTGCTTTTTAAATTAAAAAAAGCTATATAAATGTCAGCTATTATTATAATTCAAAATGCATTCCTGTAACTGGTGACTCATCAACACCTTCTACATAAGTGAGAAATAGCACATTACCATAATGTGTCTGTTTCACACATATTTATTTGTTCTATCTCTCTAAGGAAGAAAAAATTCTACCTTTCACTATTATCAAAATCATATGTCATTACTACATGTATAAAACTATTTTGTATTCTAACTTGATAGTGAGAGAATTTTAGAAGTCATTATGGTGAGAAGGTAACTACTGAGCCAATGAGGTACTTTGGTAGTACATGAAAAGTGTGCTGAATTTGGAGTTTGAGAATTTGGATTCAAATCTCAAGTTTGCCATTTACTATCTTTTGATGCTGGGCAAGTCACTTATTCTGTCTGAGTCTCTGCTTCCCTATCTGTAAAACAGAGGTGGGTGAAAGCAGTTCATAGCTTATCTCTAATAAGGAACAATGCTCAAGAAGTAGTACAAAGGTTATCATAGAAAAACATATAATCAGAAGAGGAAGTGGGCCAGTCACATGGCAAGAATTAGGACAGTCTGAGTGCTCCTTTGACATACATGAAAAGGAAAAAAAAAGATTTAGAAGAAGACCACTAGTACATTGCTTAAGTCTAGATCTACAGGAGTATATGGATAAGAATCTTTGCAGATGAGAACATCCTCTGTTCTTTTTTGCTGATTGGACAGTTCCTCCCAGTACCCCAATTTAAGAAGGGTGCTCCAGACAGTCTTATCAAATTCCTCTTCAGGCTGCTCTCCAGACTTTCTCTCCCCATGCCCTATGTCAGATGTTTTTGTCTCCCCCCCATCACCTTTTAAATTTCTTTTTATTTGTTGTCTTCCTACATTAGAATATCAACTTCTTAAGGGCATGGGTTTTCTTAATTTCTACTTATATTTCTATTCCCAGTGTTCAGGGACATGGTAAGCACTTAAGAAGAGCATGTTTACTGACTGATTGAAAGAAACAATGTTTTGAGATATACCTTGATGGAAGAGGTACCTACTATTATGATCTATTTAGAAATCAAAGTATCTTTAATCTGTATCTTCACTTCTATCTTTGGAGAATATTCAGAGCAGGAGCAGAAGGATGCAAATGATGGTTTTGTAGGACAATTGAACTAATTTTTCTTTTCTTTCTTAGGAATTTTGGGATAAATAGGAATTTTTATCTCTTGATCATATTAAGCTTTGTAATCTTTATGCAGGTTTTCAGATTTTGGTTCCTCTTTTCCAGTTATGGTCATCCATCTTTCAAAACATTTTTTTTTTTTTGCTTTTTGGAGGGCAATTGGGGTTAAATGACTTGCCCAAGCTCACAGACTAGTTTTTGTGTTAAGTGTCTGAGGCCAGATTTGAACTCAGGTCCTCTTGACTCCAGGGCTGGTGCTCTATTCACTGTACCACCTACCTGCTCCTCAAAACATTTTTAAAGAATTGCATGGGGGGCGGCTAGGTGGTGCAGTGAATAAGAGCACCGGCCTCAGAGTTGGGATGACCCGAGATCGAATCTGGCCTCAGAAAATGAGCACCCACACACAAATAATGACTGGCCGTGTAACCTTGAGCAAGTTATTTAACCCCAATTGCTCAAAAAAAAAAAGAATTGCATGAACTTGGGGCAGCTAGGAGGCACAGTGAATGGAGCACTGGCCCTGGAGTCAGAAGGACCTGAGTTCAAATCCAGCCTCAGACACTTAACACTTACTAGCCATGTGTCCTTGTGTAAGTCACTTAACCCCCAATTGCCCTGCCCTTCCACTTTCAAAAAGCAAAAAAAAAAAAAAATAGAATTGCATGAACCTGACAGGGGAGTTAAATTTTTGTTGTTGTTGTTGCTCTTACTGGTAAATTGGCTAAAAGAAAACCCAAAAGGATGTTTTTTCTCTCAGCTTGGTTGTGATCTCTTTTACTGGTCATAATCCATATCTTTCTTTACCCTTCTCCTACAGGCACCACGGGACTCCATTACTCATATTACAAGCCTGATTCTCATTGTCACCACACGTCCGATCATTTTACCCCACTCATATTCTACCTAAACAATCCTGAACTCAGGGAAAGCTCAGCAAGTCTAAGGTCCACTTGGACAGGGATGAGGCTATGAACTAGTCTAGGAAGAAACTCTTGAGGGCCTGACTTGCTTTTGCTTGTTCATATTTTACATATAGTAATGAATACAAGATAAGAGAATATATTTTTAAGTGAAGAGGAGTTTTTGCCTCATAAGAAGAGTTTTACTCCAAAGAAAAGAAAATAATAGAAAATGAAATCTTGTTATAAAATTTTTCAAGAACCTTAGAAAAAGAAAATATTACTAGGTCATGTCTTTGGAGTCAAACTTGAATGCCAAGAGCAATAAAAATGAAGGAATTGACTTAGGACTTTCCATGGGCAATTCTTAGCTTCTAGGGCAGATTCTCAGTTTACCAATATCTTAGAATAATGTATTGACCCTGTAGGAAATTGCACTGGTCAATTTATGACTTTATGAGGGCTACGTGTTTTCATGGATGTTGGATCTGTCTTGTTAGGAAAGTCCTTGAAGCCCTTGTCTTAGGATCATGGACTTAGAGACTTCCCTCAAACCCAAGAAAAAATAAACAAGTAGAACCAGTGAAGTTGGAAGCATTCCTAGGGAGACTTCAACCAAAAGAAAGGTTCCTGTAACCGAGAAGACCTTTCCTTCTAACTTAGAACCAGAAGGAACTTTAGAGGTCATCGAGTTGAGAAGTGTCAAACAGCCCACCAGGTATATGTAGCCCGTAACACTCCTGAGTGTGGCCCAAACCAGATGAAGACAATTGGTAAATACTTAGTAAGATACAATAAAACACAAATAATACTTCATTTTCAAACTGTCAATATGCAGTCAACAGGTATTCTTAGTGGCCTCCCTTTTTCTATTTGAATCTGATAGTAGTGGCTTAATCCTACTCTCTCATTTTATACCTGAAAATCCTGATCCATTTCTCATGTTTCAACATCAATAATTAAGTTATTTTCATTATATGAATTTATTGTATTTTCCTCCTCATTGAATATTAATTCTTACCTTTGCTGTAACAAATCATTGGCTAGAGTACATGTATACAGATGGCTAATTCTTTAATAATTCCTATATCAGCAATGAATCATTTCTAGTCTTTTAAAATAATTTCAATTACTTTTTGAGAATGATTTTATTTGGTACTTACCTTGAATACCATTTCTTAATTCTTTTCTTGATTAAAGTATTCAAGATATGAAGTCATGAGTTTTCCAAACCATCTATAAGTCTTTAGCATCTTTCATTCCTTACTCCCAAGGCCATGTTTTACAATATATTTTTGGGTTTCTTCCTCCGAGTCCTCTTTTGCATCAAAATCATTGAATATCATAGTATATATTGATTTGATTTGAAAGGTCTTATTAAGTTCTCCATAGAATTTCCTTACCTCTTCATTGACAATAACAATAATCATTTGCTGAGTCTTTTTTTTGCAAAGATTTATAATGAAAATTATAATACGAGGGGACCAAATTGTCCCTAAAGTGATATTTCTTGTTACTTTTGCATGCCTGAGAGTAACGACTCCAATTGCTTGAGCTGACTCTCCAAAGGAAACCATAATTTCATTTAGCTGAAATTTCCTATTGTCTTCTGGTTTCATTTATGATGAAAATGTCAAGATTTATATGATTTAGTTCATCCTTATTGTGCTATGTATATGTCTCTAGATTATTCTTCCACCTTGTTTAGTGACTTTAGGAATTAGTTTACTGTCTTCCTGGGGAAATTCGGTTTTCATATTGATAATTAACCTTTGTTGCATTACTCCTTAGTCTCCTAAGCTGCAATGACATTATCCCATTCATTTAGTCCACACAAATTCATTGTCCTGTATTAGCACCATCTCTTTAAAAATATTTTATTTTATTTTATTTTTGCTTTTTTGGAGGGCAATTGGGATTAAGTAACTTGCCCAAGGTCACATGGCTAGGTTTTTGTCTGTGTGTGTGTTAAGTGTCTGAGGCCAGAACCGAACTCAGGTCCTTCTGACTCCAGGGCCGACACTCTACTCACTGCACCACCTAGCCGCCCCCAAATATTTTATTTTTAATTATGTGTAAAACAAGTATTTCCATAACATAATACAATAAAAAGAAGCTTGCACATGAAACTGCAAATCTACTATGTTCAACTTGCATTTCAAATATACAACAAAATTATCCATATTTTTTTTCAAGCAATTGGGGTTAATTAACTTGCTCAAGGTTACATGGCCAGTCAATATTTATGTGTAGGTGCTCATTTTCTGAGGCCTGGAACTGATCCTGGGTCCTCCCGACTCTGGGGCCAGCACTCTTACTCACTACGTCACCTAGCCACCCCTATAATTTCTTTTTTATTCCTTTTTTTCTCCTCTACTTACCCCCTCCTCAGATGGCTACCATTGGACACAATAGATATGTATGTATACACATATGTATATGTAACATTTTTCTACGCATACTTCTATTTATCAATTCTTCCTCTGGATGCAGATAACATTTTCTTTATATGTCCTTTATAGTTAATTTGGGTATTTATAATAGTCAAAATGTCTTATTCACTCAAAGTTGCTTTTAAAATAATATTGCTGTTATTCTATGCAATGTTCTCTTGGTTCTGCTCATTTTGCTTTTCTTTATTTCATGCAAATCTTTCCATATTTTTCTAAGATCACTGAGCTCATAATTTCTTATATTAAAGTAGTATTTCAGGTTTTCTGCTTCATGAAGGAGGGATGGGAGGATCAGAGCAGCTAGAATTTACTTTGCCATTCCAGCCCCTGTATTATACAGGCAGGCAGTTTCTAAACTTCCAGGCTGGGGGATGAATGCAGCCAGAGAAGCCGCTCTTTCCACTGAGGGCCCAACTCTCCTACCTGGCTCCAATGATCCTACCCGTCCACGAGATGACTGTGATTCGTCCTCGCTATAAAGACCACAAGAAGACTGGCCAGGGTCCCTCTACCCTGTTTTGAAGCAATCACCAAGGCCAAATCTAGCATGGATGGAAAGCCTTGGCATAATACAGAAACTCCTCCACTTATTTTTGTATCTTTGGACCACCATCTCTTGCCAAGTATGAGGAGGACCACATCTTAAGACCACTATCAAAGAGGACTTTGCTTGGCCCATCCTGCTGATGTATCATTTCTGGGTCTGCTGAAGGGTCAACATGAAGGTCTACCAGCCAGTGAGATTTTGTATTTTACTTTGCCTCTTCTGTATGTCTGGGTATCAAGCCTTACAAAAAAAAAAAAAGACCTTGGGACATGAGGGCATCTCAGATCATGAGGAAGACCTGAAGTCCACTTCATTAGAGGGAGCTGTGGACCATTTATTAAAGTGTTATTGGCTTGGAGCTCTGCCTTAGTTTCTTTTTTTTTCTCAGCCAAAGAAAAGTAAAGTTTATTTTATTATTATTATTATTTTTAAACAAATGCTTTATTAACTTCTTGTTTACATCATTCATTTCCACCAGATTATGAGTTACATTTCCCCCCCATTTTCCCCCTACCTACCACCCCAGAATAGCAGTCCCACTAGATATCCCCTCATCCAATCTGCTCTTTCCCCTATCTTCTCCTATAACCCCCTCGACTTTGCCATTAGGGCAAGGTAAATGTCTGAGCCCCAATGCCTGGACATCTTACGAAACATTTAATTTTAAAACTTCGATTTTCAGATCCATTCCCTTCCTCCCTTGTCACCCACTCCCTCTGAGAAGATAAGCAATTCAGTATGTGTTGTACATGTATAGCTATGCAAAACATTACCATAGTAGATATATTGTAAAAGACTGCTTATATTTCCCTCCCACCCGTCTCACCTCCCACCTGGTCCATTCCCTACTTTGATCCTGTCCCTCTTTGATAGTGGGTACTTCCAACCTCCCCTCCCCCCAGAATGCCCTCCCCTCCATCATCCCCCCTCTCATCCTCCTTTCCCCTACTCAGGAGAGTTGAGTGAGGGTAAGATATTCCATTTAGTATGTATGTGATTCTCTCCTTGAGCCAACTTCAATGAGAATATGCTTTTGCCTTTTTGCCTTCCTGTTCTTCCCCTCCCCTGCAACTACTTCCCCTTGCCTCTTCTACATGAGATAGTTTACCCTACCCTGTCTCTCTCCATCTCCTCTTGCCACTTTCCTCTCTCACCTCTTGACTTCACCCCTTAAGAATCATCCCTTCCTTGGGGTGGCTAAGTGGCGCAGCAAGCAGAGCGCCGGGCCTGGAGCCAGAAGGACCCGAGCTCGGATCCAGCCCCAGACACTCAACACACAAACAAAAACCCAGTTGCATGACCCCGGGCAAGTCACCCAACCCCAATTGCCTTCCAAAAAAGAAGAAGAAGAATCATCCCTTCCCATCAAATTCAACCTGTGCCCTCTATCCATGTATATCTGTGAACATATGCCATGTACCCTTCTTCAGTTATTTTCATAATGAGAAAGGTTTCATCAAACACAGTTATTGTTTTTCCATGTAGGAATGTAAATAGTCCAATTTTGATAAGTTCCTTTTGATTTCTTTTCCTTGATTACCTTCTCAAGCACCTCTTGCTTCTTGTGTCTGAATGTCAAATTTTCTATTCAACTCTGGTTTTTTCACCAAGAATGCTTGAAAGTCCTCTATTCCACTGAATGACCATATTTTCCCCTGAAACAAGATACTCAGTTTTGCTGGGTAGGTGACCCTTGGGTTCATTCCCAGCTCTTTTGCCCTCTGGAATATCATATTCCATGCCCTTTGATCCCTCAGTGTAGAAGCTGCCAGGTCCTGGGCTATTCTGATTGTGTTTCCACAATATTGAAATTGTTTCTTCCTGGCTGCTTGTAGTATTTTCTCCTTGATCTGGGGATTCTGGAACCTGGCTATAATATTCCTGGGAGTTTTCTTTTTGGGATCTTTTTCAGGAGGTGATCTGTGGATTCTTTCAACCTCTATTTTGCCCTCTGGATCTAAAACATCAGGGCAATTTTCCTTGAGAATTTCTTGAAGGATGATTTCTAAGTTCTTTCTTTGATCATGGCTGTCAGGTAGTCCAATAATTTTTAAATTATCTCTCCTGGATCTATTTTCCAGGTCAGTGGTTTTTCCCATGAGATATTTCACATTGCCTTCTATTCTTTCATTTGTTTGGATCTGTTTAATAGTATCTTGATTTCCATAAAGTCACTAGCTTCCATTTGCTCTAGTCTAACTCTGAAGGAATGAATCTCCTCAGTGAGCTTTTGAGATTCTTTTTCCATCTGGCAAATTCGACTTTTTAAGGCATTCTTCTCCTCATTGCCTTTCTGAGCCTCTTTTGCCATTTGAGTTAGTCTATTTTTTAAGGTGTTATTTTCCTCAGTCAGGTTGTTGACTGTCATTTCATACTTTTCTTGCATCTTTTTCATTTCTCTTCCCAAATTTTCCCCCACTTCTCTTATCTGCTTCTTAAGGTCCTCTATGGCCTGTAGCCAGCTTGTATTTTCATTTGGGGCTTTTGGTGCAGGAGTTCTGACCTCACAGTCCTCCTCCATGCTTTGAGCCTCTTTGCCCCTAAAATAGCAGTCCAATGTTGAACTTTTGTTTATTTTGTTTCATTTGCCTAGGCATGTTGCCACTTGATTACTTGATTTTTGGGCTTGTTGCCACAGTAGGACTCTGTCACCAGACAGGAGAGCTTCCGCCCCAACGTGGGGTCTTCACAACTTCTGCCAGTTGTGTGGCCTCTGTAAAGCCTCCACCCACTCTGGCAAATTGGATACCCACCCCAAACTTCCCCCCCAGACCACAATCCAGATCCAGGCAGTTTAAAGCAAGAGCCATTAACCCCCAGACTGATTGCTGGATCTCCCTACAATTCACAGACCAGGAGCTAGAGCCACTACTGACGCTGCAAAATGGCTTTGTGCAGCTGTTTTTTCAGCAGGTTTTCGCCCCCAGGGGAGGAAGCTACGTGTTCCCCAAATATTGGTCCCAAAGTCCAAAGGGCACTAACCTCTCACTTTGTCCTAGACATATCTGTGCTGATAATTCTGGAATCACCACAATTGCTGGTGTTCTGGGGTCTCTCCAGCCGGCTGCTGGCCCAGCCGCTCTGGGGCTAAAGCTGCGGACCTGGGCTTGGCTCTGCATGCTGCGTGCTGCACTGTAGGTTTCCAGTGCGCTGTGCTGCCTTCTCTCAGAGCGCTGCGCTGGCCGCTCCCCACAGGGCTGCTGGGCTGTCCTCAGCAGGAGGTTAGCTTCTCTGTGCCATTCTGTGGGTGCTGTGGCTCCAGAAGTTGTTTGGAGCCCCCTTTCACATTATTTGAAATTTGTGTGGGGCAGAGCACATTGGAAATGCTGTTTCTACTCTGCCATCTTGGCTCCACCCCCCGAAAAGTAAAGTTTATTAAAAGTTCATTTGCATTAGACACAGAGTAAGTCTGTGCTAAGTCATTCTATGGTGCTCTCACTATTCTGTGGTGCTCTCCGCCTTAGTTTCTTTTATTGCAGAGTGGACAATTTTGGACCCCACAAAGGACAGAACATGAGTAGTATCAAATGATAACATGCACATATGCACACACAACTCTATTTTAATGGCTAGGAAATGGTTCATTACTAATATGAATTAAAGGATCACAGATTAAGAACTGGAGTATACTAAATATTATCTGTTCCAATGCTATTATTTTACAGACAAGTAAACAAAGATCCAGGAAGGTAAGGAGACTTGGCCATGGTCATATAAGTAGAAAGCCAGAAGCAGAATTTTAACCCAAATTGCTCTACTCCAGAGCCACTAGAGTCTTTCCCCTTTACCACTCTGGTGAACTCTTCCTGATTCATCTGTCTAAGTATAATCAGACCATCAACTTTTAAGAACAAAGTTCAAATTTTTAGTACAACATTAGAAAAATATATGGAACTCAATGTGTAATCTCCTAAAGATGTTTGTGATAACAAAAAATGGAAAACTGATAAAGAAATAGATATCAACACATTATAACATGTGATGGTCTATCAATACCAGTGGTATAACTAACATATAAGTCATTAAAAGGCAAGTGACCAAAAAGTACATACAATTATTGCTTCCAGATTGTGACTTTCCCTTCATGATTTTGATACAGCACAGGTTGGCATAAGAAATTAAATGGGAATTTTGGGGAAGTTTCATGGAAGCTGCAGATGGCATGTGAAGGCCAGCAGATGACAAAGAAAAAGTTTAGAAACTCAAAAATACATAATGTGCATGTGTATATGTATGTATATATATGCATATATATATAATTGTATAATGTCAAGACATTTTATCTTTTAATACTATGAATAAAGTACAACAATCTTTTGGGTACAGGATTTTTTAAAAGGCATTCTGGTAGCCTCTGGCATCATACAAGAAAAGGCTGAGTCCTTCTATGATTCCCTAAAGAAAAATGAAGGTGAAGCGTCTACCCCTAAAGATTTTTAGGCACAGATTTTCAGGTCAACAAAGGCTGGTTTGAATTTTTTTAAAAAAAGGTTTAGTGTATGAAATATAAAAGTAATGGAAGAGGCAGTTTCTGCCAGTCAAGAACCAGCTAGGGAGTTTCCTGAAACCCTAAAGAAAGTGACTGAAGAGAAAGGCTACAAGTGGGAACAGCTGTTCATTGCTGACGAAACTACCCTGTATGGGGGGAGGGGGGAGCGGGGATGCCTCAGAGGACATACATCAGCCAGAAAGAGAAATGAGCCCCGGGTTTTAAAGTTGCAAAGGATAAGGTAACAAGATACTGTAAACACACCATAAAAAAAATAAAAAATCCAGACTTCTCTGGTACTTACTAAAGGAGAGCCAAAATATTTTATGTGGATTTTCCAGATCATGGGGCAACATGTCCCTAACCCCTGGAATGTGGCAGGGATAACTGAATTGGCAGGGCTAAGACACTATTTCATGAAAAACCTATAGAACTTATCTATCACTAGATATATCTTCAACAGGTACCCAGTGATAATAAGCTGGGCCCAGAACCGAATAGGGAAAGAAGAATAGGTTATTTACCTTTTTTAAACTACATAATTTGTACCTGGTCCAGCTATACCGAACACAAAGCTAATGGGCATAGTGTATAAAATGGAACATCTTTTGACTTTTCTGACTAATTATATTTTTTCTATTTCTTTAAAATAAATTTTAATTTGATTGACACAACCCCAAATTGTTAAATTAATTTAGGTATTATTGTCATTTTTATTATATAGGAATATTCCAACCATTAGCATTGATATCTTTCTACTTAATATGCTCTGTCTTTATCGGGGTTTTATAACTGTAAACATTTATTTCCTCCATGTGTCTTGGTAGGTGGATTCCTAAACAGTTAATACATTCTATGATAATAACTAATGGAAATTTTGTTTTATGTCTTAGTGCTAGTCTTGTAAATAAAATGCAGAAAGTTTAAAAAAATAAAGTAGTATTTCATCATAATCACATACCACAACTTATTCAGTCATTCCCCAGTTGATGTGGAATCACTGTCTCTTGTAACTTTACCAGCTCCTACAGTTGGAATTAAGAAATTTTATACTCTGCTTAACCTTTTATCCTTCCACCTCTCATATGAATCTACTTTTTGCTCTACTTATGACTTTTATTTTCTTGGCTATTTTTATTCTGCCATTTATCTTGCTGAGTTTAGGTTCACTATAGCTTCAGGGATGTTCTAGAGTTAGCTTGTACTGGATCCCAAGAGTTGATTTCTACATTTCAGTGTAAACATTTACACCTCAGAAATCAGCAAATGCTACAAATAAGAGCCTGAGTTACTGGTTTTATTAATAGTCTCAATTTAAGATAGTAATGTTAAAAATGTTAATGATAAAAATTACACTTACAAGTTTGATATGCCTTTTGGGAAAGTTGGTTGTTAAACGTTTACTAGAACACAACTATTTGTTCTCATCTCTAACTTTATCCTGAACATTTGCCTTTTGAATATTTTCAGTATTATTCTTTCTTCTGGCTGTCCTTCTGCCTTCCTCAACCTGTGAATTCTCCTTTCTGTGTAATAACAAAAAATATTTTTTTCTTTCATGCTCTGAGTATCAAGGAAGATAATTATGAAAATGAACCAACTTCATCCACAACAGATTTAGGATAAGTAATCTCAACTGAATCTTCTTTGGTACTTAGTAATATTCTCTTTTTTCTTTTTTTGATTTTAACTCATTTCCCACAATACCTTTTACAAAACTCTTCATTTCTCTCTTACCTAATCCTACCAAACTTACTTTCTGTGTTAGAATGTAAAACCTGTTTATTTGTGTCTAACCTTTCTTAACTCTAGACATCTTAACTCTAGACATGTTTCTTCCTCCTTCCTAATAACTTTTTTCTTTCCCTTTTTTGAAATCTTCTTCTATCTGTGACCTTTCTTGTTGAAACTTCTTAACTAATTGGTACCTGTCTACTTAATTTCTCTATGCCTCAGTTTCTGTATACATAAAATGAAAATAAAAAGAAAAACTTTTAAGGTTTCTTTCAGTACTAAATTGATGAAGGTGCGTGAGGCATCAGAGTATACTTGAACAAACCCCCAACTATCCTTATAAGATACCTATCTTTCCTTATCTTGGAATGACTCTATTGTATGGGATATAAGCCAGACATCTACAAAATTGTGATAGTCTGGAATAACCTGGGCACTGGGTCAAAACACTTCACTAGGCCATTAATTCCCTTCCTTTTCCTGGTGTGGCCTGAAAGTCAATCTACCCAAGATGTGGAAAGTCCCTGCTGGCTCAGTTGTAGTTGTATTTTGTTCTATCCCCTCTTCTCCCCCACATCTTAATTTAATCACCTTTATCTTCCCTGTATGAATTAAATCATTCCAAGAAAAGGCCTATTGTTTTTTTGGAATCATTGGCTGATTTGCTTCTTTTTTGGACAACTTTACAGTAAGTCCAACAAAAAGCAACTGCAATGGACTGCTATTCCTCTTAAACTCTTAATTCATTGAGAAGACTGAGGCCACCCAATGTGAATTTCTTCCCTTGCTCATGAAATCTTTTGTCCTTTCATAGCTGGTAACTATCTTGTTCTCCAAACCTCACTTAGCACTTGGATTTTATCTCTTGAATGCATTTCTTTTTTAAATTAAATTTTATGTTTATTTTTAGTTTACATCATTTCCACAAGATTTTGAGTTACAAATTTTCTCCACATCTTTCCCCTACCCACCACCCCCAAACATCGATCCCACCAAATACCCCCTCCCCCAATCTTCTCTCTCCTACATCGTTCCCTATCCCCCATCTGACTTTCCAGTAGGCAAGATGAATCTCTATGCCCCAGTGCCTATATATCTTACTTCCCAGTTGCATGAAAAAAATAATATATTTTTTCTAAACATTTGATTTTAAAACTTTGAATTCCAGATTCTTTCCCTTCCTCCCTCCTCATCCACTCTTACTTGGAAGATAAGCAATTAAATATAGGTTTTACGGGTGTAGCTATGCAAAACCTTTTCATAGTGGATATATTGTGAAAGACTGACTATATTTCCCTCCATCCTATTCTCTTCTCCCCACTTGTTCTATTCTCTACTTTGACCCTGACACTTTTCAAAAGTGTGTGCTTCCAACTTCCCTCCGCCCCAACTTCCCCTCCCCTTCATCATTACCCCTCTCATCTCCTTCCCCCCCCCCTACTCTCCTGTAGGGTGAATACCCTATTTAGTGTGTATGCCATTCCCTCCCTAAGCCAAATTCAATGAGAATAAGGTTGAGTCATTCCCTTATGCCTTCCTGTTCTTCCCCTCCATTGTAACAGTTTTCCCTTGCCTCTTCTATATGAGATATTTTACCCCATTCTGCCTCTCCCCTTCTCCTCTCATTATATTGAATGCATTTCTAATGTAACATTTTGCATTATTTACCTGCATTTTGGAAGAAATCCAAGTTATTGATAGCCACATTAAAACATCCTCCAAATGACTAATAATTAAGTACAAATTAAAGCAACTCTGATAAACTGTTTCAATTTCATGATGTGTTGTGGTGGAACCATCTCAAAGAATTCAGAGTCAGACCACCTCTAAGCCAAGTATCTTACTTTTGAATTAGAGGGAGTTTGAATCAGAGACTCTGCATCACGTGGGAAGGGGTCAGAGTCAGAGATTTTGCCCACTAAGGGATGCCAAAAACTATTGGGGTTTCATGGTGTGTTGTGGGAGAACCATATCAAAGAATTCAGTCAGACCACCTCTAATCCAAGCACAGGTGAAGTTCCAAGAGGAACCAGCAACTTCAGAGAAAGCAAGACAGATTTTCCTAGGTTAATGATATAATTATGTAACAGAAATTATGAATATTAAGAAGGTGGGAGGGGATGGTTAAGGGATTAGGTAATAAGGGAGGGGTCCCAGCTACAGTGAAACTGCACTTGTGATTACCCACAATGCATACAGAAAAAATCCATTTGAGGGCATATGTACATATGATAACAATATTATAATAAGCCTCTCCATGTCACAAGTTCATCTAAAGGACAACTTTTGCTATTATTGTGGAGATGCCTACTTAGGGAAAGCCCTTTCTATTATTTTGGGGTCCACGTCCTGCTTGGGCATCCTGATGGTGCTCCTTTCTGATTGACTGAGTGCTGTGGTCCTGTCTGAAACTAGATACATGTGATTGTGTTTGAGTGCATGTACACACTTGCTGTTTCTGTGGGAAATACAAGGAACGGGTCTGGGGGCAGTGGCTAGCTAGAGGCAATGGCTGGGGATCCCATCACATGGACATTCCTGCTGTTCCGTGAGAAATATGAGTTCATGCACACACCTGCTATTCTAGTGAGCAGCGAGACATATATGAAAAAGTTAGGATATTGAGTATGTGTGGGTGAGTGGCAAGGTAGATATAGTGAGCCTGCTATTCAATGGGGCCTATGAGGAAGTGAGAATATTGGGCCTGGGGTTCTATCAGTACCACTTGTACAATCCATCAGATTATCAAAGCTTACAAAAATGAAAATAAACATTAGAAGGGCTATGCAAAAACAAGAATGTTAACGTACAACTGGAGCTTTGAATTGGTCCATTAATCCTGGAAAACTATTTAGATCTCTGCCCCAAGAGTCAAGATGTGCATTCCCTTTGGAACTGGGACTATCACTACTAGGTTCATACCTAAAGATATCAAAGGAAGAAGAAAAGGACTATATGGCCAAAAATATTGAAAGCAGTTCTCTTGTGATAGCAAAGAACTGGAAACTAAGGAGGTGCTCATCAATTGGGGAATGACTAAATAAATTATAGTATATAAATGTAGTAGTATATTATTGTGGCCATAAAAACGATGAAAGGGATATTTCAGAGAAACTGGAGAATGATGAGAATAATTTACATGATAAGAGCAGTACAAAGAAAAAACAATTTTGAAAGCCATGAAAACTATGATTAATGCAATGATCAGTCATTTCAGAAGACAGAAGGCAGTGCTCACCTCAGGACAGAATGATGATGGACTAATGATGCAGAATGAGACATGCATTTCTGGACCTGGTCAGTGCAGGAATTTGTTTGATTTGGCTCTGTATTTGTCACAATTTTCCCTCCAAATTGGTAGGGGAAGTGAGGAGGGAGACAAAATTAATGCTTGGAAATAAAAAAAAAGTGTTTTTTTAATGTTACAAAAATAAATTCTTTGAGAATAGCGATTTAGTTTATCTGTTCTTAGTACTTCTCGTAGTAGTCCTTATATCATAGGTGATAATAAATGATGAATTGAATTAAATTCAAGCCTAAGAAAAACAGAGACTTAATGCTATTACCTGAATGATTTGAGAGAAAAAGCTGTTGATATGAATTAATTTTGGCAATTGCATCAATAATCTTTGTTTTACCTATACAAGCATTCATACAGAGTGTTCAGGGAAGAATAGTACCTCTGGTATGAGGTCTGCTTAGCCCTTTTCAGGGCTACTTTCCACTTTTGGTGTCCAACCAGTCACCCAACTTTCACCTGTGGCTCTAGGAAGACAATGCACCTGGGTAAACCATTTTTGGCAGACAGTCTAAACCAGGTTGAGGGTTACTGATAGTCCTCAAACCAGTAAGTGAGTTAGACAGTGTCTACCACAAGCATGTGGAGACTTCCCCCATTAGAATGGGCAGATGAGAATGATTTGTTCCAATGTCCATGAAAGTGACTACAACAAACACTTTGAGCTTGGTTAGACATAATAACTCCAAGGTCATCTGCTGCATCCTGAGCCGTCACCAGTTGCCTTGACTTTTGTCTTGCCAATAGACTCAGGTGACTGAAAGAGAGAGTGAGGCTGACTTCAGGTAACTCTGCCTCACTTAAATCCAATTTAAGTGTGAGTCCAAAGATATCACCCATAACTTAATTTTTAAACCATTTTACCTACCTTAAAGTCTTGTGGTGATGTGCAAGTGATGAAGTAGGTATGGATACACTGGGAACTATAGTCACAATCCTGTATACAGGTGACCCAAGTCATAGGGTTGTCTTCTCACTGGACTGAAGCATAAGTAAGATTTGGCAGCCTCATGGGTGTCTGAGCAGCTTTATTAAAGGACCCCAGTGCTCAACTCTTGGCATGAGGAAAGGGGTCTTAGAAATTGTCTGTTTCACCCAACATGCTTACTGTGGCAGGCAAGGATCCTGCCCTATAGTCAAAACACAAAAAATGTACACAAACTTTTGCAAACATGATTCCACTCATTATTGGTATGTGGAATGTGTGCTCACTTATGGAGAACAGGAAGTCCAGCAGACCTGAAAGATAGATAGGTCATGTTGTGAGAGAACTCAGTAGGTATCATATCCATATAGCAGCCCTGAGTGAAACAAAGCTGGCAAACCAAAGTTGGAGCTGGATACATGTTTTTGGGAGTGGCTGCAGTGAAAGGGAGAACTATGAAGCTGGCATAGGTTTTGCAATCAAAACTAACCTGGTCAACAAGCTTGTATGCCTAACAAAAAGAGTGAATGACAGACTCATGACAGCATAATTGCCACTTGCAGGAAATTACCACACTACCATTGTCAGTGTGTATGCTTTCATCATGACTATCCCTGATGAAGTTAAAGAAAAATTTTATGAAGACCCTTGTCATCAATGTAGCAAAAGAGGATAAGCTTGTAATTCTGGAAACCAGAATAAGCTCAGACTATCAGACATGGCAGGTAGTACTTGGGAGGAATGGAGTCATAAATAGCAATAGCAATGTTACTTCTTGCTTCTTGTGTATCTTATGACATTTTATTGGCAATACTATCTTTCATTTCCCTAAATATGATAGCACTTCATGGATTCATCCTCTCAACAAAGATTGGCATTTAATAGACTATGTCATTGTAAGGAGAAGAGACAGACAAGATGTGAGAGTGATGAAGCCCATGTATGGCACAGAATGATGGACTGTTCATAGATACATCCTCTCTAATCTAAGCATTTACATTTAATGAAAGTAGTGGTCCCAAGGTAAGATGACTATCACAAGATAATGTCAACAGATTAGAATACTTCATGTGTGAACAGTTTATTGCTGACTTGGAGGAATAGGTGAGCCAATGCATGGTTAGCAAGAGTGGAGCAGAAAAGGAATGGGCAACTTTCAGAGATTTGGTGCACAGCACTACATTTGCTCATCTGGATCAGAATACTCACAAACATCAATATTGGTTTGATGAAAACTGGAAATTCAGAAACTGCTAAATGAAAAATGAAAACTCCACAGGGTTTACCAGAAGGATAATTCATCCACCTCTAAGAAAGTAGAATTTACTTCCTATAAAAATAAAGTACAAGCAAAGCTTAGAGAGTTGCAGGATGCGTGGCTCACTAAGAAAGCACATGAAAATCTTTAACTGATGATAACAATCTGAAATGCTTTTATGATGCTTTGAAGGCTATTTATTGGTCAAAGACTTATGGTGTATCTCAACTACTGAGAGTTGATGGAACTACATGGATAAATGATAAGGACATGATCATGGAGAGATGTACTGAATACTTCCATAGCATTCTCAACAGATAGTCATTAACCAATGATGAAGTCATTGATTGTATACTTCAGTCTTAAGTCAATCCATCTCTAGCTAGACTTCCATCTCAAGAGGTTTTGAATGCCATTAGGCTCCTCTTATGTGGCAAAACTCCCAGTGTTGATTCTTTTCCAACTGAGATTTACAAGTCAGGGTGTCCACTGCTCATACAAAAACTGACTGAAATTTGGGGGTGGAGCCAAGATGGCGGAGTAGAAACAGCATTCCCAATGTGCTCTGCCCCACACAAATTTCAAACAATGTAAAAGGGAGCTCCGAACAACTTCTGGAGCCCCAGCACCCACAGAACGGCACAGAGAAGCTAACCTCCTGCTGAGGACAGCCCAGCAGCCCTGCAGGGAGCGGCCAGCTCAGCACTCTGAGAGCAGGCAGCACAGCACACTGGGAACCAACAGCACAGCCCACAGAGCCGAGCCCAGGTCCGCGGTTTTAGCCCCAGAGCGGCCAGGCCTTCAGCCGGCTGGTGGAACCCCAGAATACCATCAAGTGTGGCGATTCCAGAATTATCAGCACAGATATGCCTAGGACAAAGTGAGAGGTTAGTGCCCTATGGACTTTGGGACCAGTATTTGGGGAACACATGGCTTCCTCCCCTGGGGGCAAAAGGCTGCTGAAGAAACAGCTGCACAGAAGCCATTTTGCAGTGTCAGTAGTGGCTCTAGCTCCTGGTCTGCAAACTGTAGGAAGATCCAGCAATCAGTCTGGGGGTTAATGGCTCTTGCTTTAAACTGCCTGGATCTGGATTGTGGTCTGGGGGGAAGTTTGGGGAGGGTATCCAATTTGCCAGAGTGGGTGGAGGCTTTACAGAGGCCACCCAACTGGCGGAAGTTGTGAAGACCCCATGTTTGGGCGGAAGCTCCCCTGTCTGGTGGCAGAGTCCTGCTGTGGCAACAAGCCCAAAAATCAAGTAATTAAGTGGCAACATGCCTAGGCAAATGAAACAAAATAAACAGAAAAGTTCAACATTGGACTCCTATTTTAGGGCAAAGAGGCTCAAAGCATGGAGGAGGACTGTGAGGTCAGAACTCCTGCACCAAAAGCCCCAAATGAAAATACAAGCTGGCTACAGGCCATAGAGGACCTTAAGAAGCAGATAAGAGAAGTGGGGGAAAATTTGGGAAGAGAAATGAAAAAGATGCAAGAAAACTATGAAATGACAGTCAACAGCCTGACTGAGGAAAATAACACCTTAAAAAATAGACTAACTCAAATGGCAAAAGAGGCTCAGAAAGGCAATGAGGAGAAGAATGCCTTAAAAAGTCGAATTTGCCAGATGGAAAAAGAATCTCAAAAGCTCACTGAGGAGATTCATTCCTTCAGAGTTAGACTAGAGCAAATGGAAGCTAGTGACTTTATGGAAATCAAGATACTATTAAACAGATTCAAACAAATGAAAGAATAGAAGGCAATGTGAAATATCTCATGGGAAAAACCACTGACCTGGAAAATAGATCCAGGAGAGATAATTTAAAAATTATTGGACTACCTGAAAGCCATGATCAAAGAAAGAACCTAGAAATCATCCTTAAAGAAATTCTCAAGGAAAACTGCCCTGATATTTTAGACCCAGAGGGCAAAATAGAGGTTGAAAGAATCCACAGATCACCTCCTGAAAAAGATCCCAAAAAGAAAACTTCCAGGAATATTATAGCCAGGTTCCAGAATCCCCAGATCAAGGAGAAAATACTACAAGCAGCCAGGAAGAAACAATTTCAATATTGTGGAAACACAATCAGAATAGCCCAGGACCTGGCAGCTTCTACACTGAGGGATCGAAGGGCATGGAATATGATATTCCAGAGGGCAAAAGAACTGAGAATGAACCCAAGGGTCACCTACCCAGCAAAACTGAGTATTTTGTTTCAGGGGAAAATATGGTCATTCAGTGGAATAGAGGACTTTCAAGCATTCTTGATGAAAAAACCAGAGTTGAATAGAAAATTTGACATTCAGACCCAAGAAGCAAGAGATGCTTGAGAAAGCAATCAAGGAAAAGAAATCAAAAGGAACTTATCAAAGTTGGACTATTTACAGCCCTACATGGAAAAACAATAACTGTTTTTGATGAAACCTTCGTCATTATGAAAATAATTGAAGAAGGGTACATGGCATATGTTCACAGATATACATGGATAGAGGGCACAGGCTGAATTTGATGGGAAGGGATGATTATTTTTTTTTGGAGGGCAATTGGGGTTGGGTGACTTGCCCAGGTTCATATGGTGGGGTTTTTGTTTGTGTGTTGGGTGTCTGGGGCCAGATCCGAGCTCGGGTCCTTCTGGCTCAAGGGCTGGCTCTCTGCTCGCTGCGCCACCTAGCCGCCCCAAGGAAGGAATGATTCTTAAGGGGTGAATTCAAGAGGTGAGAGAGGGAAGTGGCAAGAGGAGATGGAGAGAGACAGTGTAGGGCAAACCATCTCATGTAGAAGAGGCAAGGGGAAGTAGTTGCAGGGGAGAGGAAGAACAGGAAGGTAAAAAGGCAAAAGCATATTCTCATTGAAGTTGGCTCAAAGAGAGAATCACATACATACTACATGGAATATCTTACCCTCACTCACTCTCCTGAGTAGGGGAAAGGGGGATGAGAGGGGGGATGATGGAGGGGAGGGCATTCTGGGGAGAGGGGAGGTTAGAAGTACCCACTATCAGAGAGGGACGGGATCAAAGTGGGGAATGGACCAGGTGGGAGGTGAGACAGGTGGAAGGGAAATATAAGCAGTCTTTTACAATGTATCTACTATGGTAATGTTTTGCATAGATATACATGTACAACACATACTGAATTGCTTATCTTCTCAGAGGGAGTGGGTGACAGGGGAGAAAGGGAATGGATCTGAAAATCGAAGTTTTAAAATTAAATGTTTCGTAAGATGTCCAGGCATTGGGGCTCAGAGATTCACCTTGCCCTAATGGCAAAGTCAAGGGGGGTGTGGGAGAGGATATGGGAGAGAGCAGATTGGATGAGGGGATGTCTGGTGGGACTGCTGTTTTGGGGTGGTGGGTAGGGAAAAATGGGGGAAAATGTAACTCATAATCTGGTGGAAATGAATGATGTAATACAGAAGTTAATAAAGCATTTGTTTAATTAGGAAAAAAAAAACTGACTGAAATTTTCTGGGTTATATGTCAAGAGCAAGTTATCCCTCAGCACTTCAAGGATGCCTTGATTTTATCTCTATAAAAGAAGAGGAAATAGGTTGTCCTGTGACAATCACAGAGATGCAACAGAGTATGGATTGATTCTCTGATGCCTGTGCTAATTTTGGCCTGAAAATTAACACAAAAAAAAAAACAGTTTCTCCATTAGTAGATGCTACACTAGACATATATGGAAACATAATCAGTTATAGCAAATAGAGAAATTTTGAATGCTGTGGATAATTCCACTTACCTTGGCAGTATACTGTACACATAGGGATGTGGCTTATGCACATATTGACAGAGTTAGCTCAATGTTTGGAAGGCTCTGAAGGAAAGTGTAGGAGAGAAGAGGTGTTAGGTTACCTACCAAACTGAAATTCTACAAAGCCATTGTGCTTATTTCATTGTTGTATGCCTGTGAAACCTGTATATTATACTAGCATCATGCCAAGAAATAGAATTGCTTCTATTTGAATTATTTTAGAAATATTCTGAAGATCATCTATAAAGACAAAGTACCAGACACTGATGTCCTTTCTTGATCTCAGATGCCAAGTATTCAAACTCTACTGCAGATGGCACAACTCTGTTGGACTGGCCCTGTTGTTTGAATGCCTAATGTATCTTTGAATGCCTAATGTAAAAGACTATTTTATGGAGAATTCACATGAGGTAAGCACTCACATGCAGCTCAGAAGAAGTGATACAGGGACATTATCAAGATTTCTCTGAAGAACTTTGGAATTGATTGTGAAACTTGGATTGGGAGACAATGGCACAGGTCCATTTAGCAAGGTGTGACTACATCAAAGAAGGTGCTGTGCTTTATGAGCAAAGCAGAATTGTAGTAGCTCAAAAGAAGTGTGAGATGTCCAAATTTAAATCTCCACTCTAAATGTTCATATGGACTATTTGTGTGACCTCTGATAGAACTCTGAGCTCATATTGGTACAGTTAGACACACTGTACCTTGACCCTGACATAGTGATGTCATTTTGATCCTCTTCAAATATGAAGGACAACAATTGTAAGCATTTAGGGTCTGGGAACTGTTATATTTAGTGATTGAAAATTGAACCATTCAACTGTGTGTGATTTACAAAAGCATAGAATTTTAGAGAGAAGAGTCATTAGAAATTATGAGGAGGATATGATTAAATCTACACATAGACAAGTAGGTTGAGGACAAAAGGGGTCAAACAATTTGTCTAATATCGTGTGGTTCCATTTTTACTGACCTTTTGGTGGACCAATTTAACTCAACACTATCGTCTACTCTTATGTTGCTTTCCCCTACTGCACCCCAATCTATGAGCAATTATGCCCTCCCAAGTCCCAGCCTTGAAAGACTCCTAACATCTGATGCCTTTGCTTCTATTCAGGTGCTACTGAACAAAGCTTGAGAAAATCAAGAAAGCTATGCCTTCTGGGTCCAGTATAAATTTGTTACATAATCTCTATTGGGTCCTCACTGTGTCAATGCAACATTCTTAAACTTCACTAATTGATTCACTATTCCACTCACCACAGTGACTTTTCGTGTCCTATAGGCAGTAGGAGGGTAAGGGGGAATAAAAAGGGGAGATTAGAGGGGAGGGAAATAGTAGTAAGGGGAAAGGGTAGGTAAAGAAGGGGGCTCACCAGGTGGGAACACTGAGGGAGGTGGTGATCAAAAGGGAAATCCTTAAGGAGGGGAACGGAGAAGGAAGAAACAAAAACATAAGCAGGGGAGGGAATAGGATGGAGGGAAAGAGACAGATAGTCATCATTACTGTGAATGTGAATGGGATGAACTCTCCCATAAAACAGAGGCAGATAGTAGAATGGATTAAAAACCATAATCCTACAATATGCTGTCTACAAGAAACACATTTGAAACAAAAGGATACCCACAGGGTAAATTTAAAAGGCTGGAGTAGAATTTATTATGCCTCAGCTAAAGTAAAAGAAAGCAGGGGTAGCAATTGTTGTCTCAGATAAAGCAAAAGCAAAAATAGATCTAATTAAAAGAGATAAGGAAGAAAACTATATCCTGCTAAAAAGCATCATTGAGAACGAAGAAATATCATTACTTAACATATATGCACCAAGTGGTATAGCATCCAAATTCCTAGAGGAGAAGTTAAAGGAATTAAAAGAAGAAATAGATAGTAAAACTATACTAGTGGGGTCCTTAATCTCCCCCTCTCTGAACTTGATAAATCTAACCTCAAAATAAACAAGAATGAAGTTAAGGAGGTGAATATAATTTTAGAGAGACTCAATATGATAGCTCTCTGGAGAAAACTGAATGGTGATAAAAAGGAATATACTTTCTTCTCAGCGGTGCATGGAACATACTCAAAAATAGACCACGTACTAGGACATAAAAACCTCACAATTCAGTGCAGAAAGGCAGAAATATTAAATGTACCATTCTCAGATCATGATGCAATAAAAATTGTATTCAGTAAAGGGCCATGGAAAGATAGACTAAAAACTAATTGGAAATTAAACAATTTAATCCTAAAGAATGAGTGGGTCAACCAAGAAATTATAGAAACAATCAGTACTTTCATTCAAAAGAATGATAATAATGAGACAACATACCAAAATTTGTGGGATGCATTAAAGGCAGTTCTTAGGGGAAGTTTTATATCCCCGAGTGCATACATGATTAAATTAGAGAAAAGGGAGGTCAATGAATTGGGCATGCAATTGAAAAAGGTAGAAAAACAAATTGAAAATCCCCAATTAAGTACTAAATTAGAAATATTGAAAACCAAAGGAGAGATTAATAAAATTGAAATTAAGCTATTGAATTAATAAATAAAACTAAGAGTTGATTTTATGAAAACACCAATAAATGATAGACCCTTAGTCAATATGATAAAAAAGAAAGAAGAAACCCAAATTATGAGTATCAAAAATGAATAGGGTGAATCTACCTCCAATGAAGAGGAAATCAAAACAATAATTAAGAATTATTTTTCCCAATTGTATGCACATAAATTTGACAATCTTAGTGAAATGGAGAAATATTTATAAAAAATACAAGTTGCCCAGATTAACTGAAGAAGAATTAAATTACTTAAATAACCCCATACCGGAAAAAGAAATTAAACAAGCCACAAGTGAACTCCCTAGGAAAAAATCTCCAGGACCAGATGTATTTACTAGTGAATTCTATCAAACATTTAAATAACAGTTGATTCCCATGCTCTGCAAACTACTTGGGAAAATTAGTGAAAAGGAGTGCTACCAAATTCTTTCTATGACACAAATATGGTACTGATACCTAAATCAGGAAGAGATAAAACAGAGAAAGAAAATTATAGACCAAATTCGCTCATGAATTTAGATGCAAAAATTTTGAATAAAATATTACCTAAAAGATTACAGCAACTTATCAAAAGAATAATATACTTTGATCAGGTAGGATTTATTCCAGGAATGCAAGGATGGTTAAATATTAGGAAAACCATCAGTATAATTGAGCATATCAATAATAAAGCTAGCAGAAACCACATGATTATCTCAATAGATGCAGAAAAGGCTTTTGACAAAATACAACATCCATTCCTATTAAAAACACTAGAAAGTATAGGAACAAATGGAGTCTTTCTTGAAATAATAGATAACATCTACTTAAAGCCACCAGGAAGTATTATATGTAATGAGGATAAGCTAGAAGCATTTCCAATAAGATCAGGGGTGAAACAAGGGTGTCCACTATCACCCCTCTTATTCAATCTTACACTAGAAATGTTAGCAGAAGCAATTAGAGAAGAAAAAGAAATCAAAGGAATCAAATAAGGCAAAGAAGAGACCAAGCTCTCACTCTTTGCAGATGATATGATGATATACGTAGAGAATCAAGTAAAAAACTACTTGAGATAATAAATAAATTTGGCAAAGTTGCAGGATATAAATTAAACCCACAAAATCCCCGGCATCCCTGTTTATCTCTAATGAAATTCAACAGCAACAGATAGAAGGAGAAATCCCATTTAAAGTTACTGTAGACATTATAAAATATTTGGGAATCTACCTGCCAAAACAAACCCAAGACCTATATGATCACAGCTACAAAGCACTTTTCACACAAATAAAGTCAGATCTAACTAATTGGAAAAATATCAATTGCTCATGGCTGGGTCGAGCTAATATAATAAAAACGACAATTTTACCCAAACTAAATTATATATTTAGTGCCATACCAATCAATTTACCAAAAAACTACTTTATAGAGCTAAAAAAAATAATAACAAAATTTATTTGGAAGAACACACAGTCTAGAATATCAAGGGAATTAATGAAAAGAAATGCTAGGGAAGGTGGACTAGCTATGCCAGATTTTAATCTGTATTATAAAGCAGCAATCATCAAAACTACTTGTTACTGGCTGAGGAATAGAGTGGTGGATCAATGGAATAGATTTGGCACATGAGACTCAGCAGTCAATAACTATAGTAATCTATTGTTTGATAAACACAGAGACCCCAGTTTTGGGGATAAGAATACACTATTTGACAAAAACTGCTGGGAAAACTGGAATATAGTACGGCAGAAAATGGGCATAAACCATTATCTAACACCATATACCAAAATCTGCTCTAAATGGGTTCATGATCTAGGTATAAAGGTTGGTTCTGTGAGCAGTCTCAGAAAGTAAGGAATATTTACCTGTCAGATTTGTGGAGAGGGAAAGACTTTATGCCCAAACAAGAATTAGACAGCATTATAAAATGCAAAATGGATAATTTTGATCACATTAAATTGAAATGCTTCTGTAAAAACAAAGCCAATGTAACCAAGATTAAGAGGGAGATGGGAAATTGGTAAAGAATTTTTACAACCTATGTCTCTGATAAAGGACTTATTTCTAAAAGATACAGAGAATTGAGTCAAATCTATAAGAATAAAAGTCATTCCCCAATTGAGAAATGGTCAAAGGATATGAACAGGCAGTTTTCAGAGAAAGAAATTAAAGATATCTATAAGCATATGAAGAAATGCTTTAAATAACTATTGATTAGAAAAATGCAAATCAAAACAACTCTGAGGTACCACATCTAACCAGTCAGATTAGCAGATGACAGAACAGGAAAATGACAAATTCTGGAGAGGATGTGGGCAAATTGGAACACTAATGCATTGCTGGTGGAGTAATGAACTTATCCAACCATTCTGGAGAGCAATCTGGAATTATGCCCAAAGGGCTATAAATAATTTCATACCCTTTGCCCCAGCAATACCACTTTTAGTGTTATATTCCAAAGAGATCATAGAAATGGGCAGAAGACCCATATGCAAAAATATTTATAGTAGCTCTTTTTGTGGTTGCAAAGAATTGGAAATTAAGGGGGTGCCTATCAACTGGGGAATGGCTGAACAATTTGTGGTATATGCATGTAATGGAATAATATTGTGCTATAAAAAACGAGGAGCAGATGGACTTCATATTTACCTGGAGAGCCTTATACAAACTAATGCTGAGTGAGAAGAGTAGAGCCAGGAGAAATTTGTATATAATCACAGACACAACATATGTGTGATGACCAACTATGACAGAATGGACTCTTCTCAACAATGCAGTGATATAAGTGAATCTCAAAAGACTCATGATGGCGAGAGATGTCTACATCCAGAGAAAGAACTAGAAAGAACTGAGTCTGAATCCTGATTGAAGCAAACTACTTGATCTTTCTCTTTTTATTGTTTGTTTTTTTGTTCTTTATTTTATTTATTTCTACATCTATTCTTTTTATTTCCTCTTTACCATTTTTCATCCCATCTAGTACAATCCACCTTTGTAATCTGACTAATGTCTAATGTGAATGTATTTGTAGATGCTATACTGGATTGTATGCCATTGTGGGGGTGAGGGTGGAGAAGCCAGGGAAAGAAAATTTCGAAACTCAAGGAATTATGGAATTGAATCTTGTAAACTAAAAGTCAACAAACAAATTAATAAAGCCAAAAATACTTCATTATTCTTCAAATCTCCTATGGCTCCACATCCTCCAACCATCTCAGCTAAAAACAAAAAAAAAATTAGGTTATTAGCCCAGAGCTCCCTCTTTTCCCCTTATCCTCATCTCACACCACTCAGATTCCTTCATCCTAAAATGATGGAAAGAGATGCCTCTTCTTATCAAAGCAAGCCTCTTTACATGCACACATGATCTCATTTTATTCAGTATTTTCTAGCACATTGCCTTCCTTATCATCCTTACTCTCATCTATATTCAGCCCCTTCACACCTACTGGTTGTTTCCGTGGTGGCTACAAACACACCAACACCTTTCCATCCTTTAAAAAAACCTTCCTCATCTCTTTCCATTCCTGCTAGTTATCAAAACACATCTTTCCTTCCTTTTGCATTTAAACTTGAGAAAATGGCAATGAATGCCTCTACTTCCTCTTACTCTCTTTTTAACTCTCTGTAGTATGACTTCTGACCTCATCATTAGACTCAAATTTCTCTCTCTAAAGTTATTAAAACTCTATGCTTTTATGTTCCAAAGTTAATTGTCAAATCTAATGGCTTTTTCTCAGTTCTCATCATTCTTGACTTTCTGTAGCCTTTGACACTCTATCACTCTCTTCTTAATACTCTTTTATTTTTCAAGTTTTTAGACACTACTACCTCCTAATTTTCCTCCTGTCTCACCTCTCCTTTTTCAGTCTCTTTTGCTGAGTATTCATACAGTGTATGCCTTTAACCATGAGTGTCCACCAAAGCTCTGGCCTGGGCACTCTTGTCTTCCCCAAGTATACTATTTAGCTTGGTGATTTCATCAATTCCCATAGATTCAATTATCATATTTATGCAGATCATTCTCAGATCTAATTATCCTGTCTTAATCTGTCTCCTGACATTTAGTATCTCATTTCCATCTTCCTATTAGATACATTGTACTAGAGTCCCTGCTGATATCTTAAACTCAACATGTCCAAAATGAAACTCAATATCCTTCCACACCAAAAGCCTTCTCTCTTCCTAACTTTCCTACTACTATCTAGGCATCATCTTCTCAGTCTCCCAGGTTACAACCTCTGTATCATTCAAGATTCCTCACTGTCAACTTGCCATATTCAATTTATTTCCATGTCCTATAAGATGTACCCTTCCCAACATCTTGCTTGCCCTCTTCTCTTCTCTAAACTACCAGTGCAGGTCTTTGTTAGTTCATGCCTGGCTTATTGTAATAATACTTCTGGGTTGGTTTCCTTGCTTCAAGTCTCTCCTTGCTCTAGTCCATCCTCCACTTAGCTAACAAAGTGGTACTACTAACACACAGGAATGACTATATCACTCTTCCTCATGTTTTCCCCCTCCATTCAATACAATCCACTAGCTCCCTATTATCTTTAGGATCATGTATCTCCCCCATTTACCTTAGGACCCATATAGCCTGGGGCTTTCACTTCCTTTTAATCTTTTTAGATCTTATTTTCTTTCATGTGCTCTATGATCCAGTGGCACTGGCCTTCTTTGCCATTC